>CM035408.1:28353487-28393487 GCA_020310875.1 Ceratopteris richardii | reverse complement strand
TCACTTTGTGAGATCGGGGCACAAATGTCTAGGAGAAATCCATCTTTTTATTGTATTTGCAAGCCATCTCTTATGCAATACTTTTGCATCACAGGTAGTTTTTCTATATTGCTCAGAGCATTGGTAATGTGGGATGTTCCTAGCAACGATATCTTTAACCATCACATAAGTGAAGGGGCCCATTCCTATGCGACTCAGTCTTTTTTTTCTTTAACATCGCTTATGCGATGCTAAATGGATAAGTTTTGTTATTTTCTTCTAGTTTTTTTTTTTTATTGAGGGCATCATTACACCCCCTTATTTTTTGTAGTGTATCAATCCGAAAAAGTATTAGTTCACAGAATATAAATTGAAAGAAATAATATTTGAAATATTACTTTTTTTAATTACAGAAATCAGTTTATTCTCTCAATCTTTATTCTTTATTCTCTCAATCTTGAGAGGTATACGAACCGGCGTTGAAGAGGTATATGAGAAATAAATCAGTATTCTTGAAAGAAATAAAGGAATCTCTGTTCTTGAAGGTGCAGGAGGTGGTGTCAAAAGTGATCGTGAGAAGGACATGGAACGCCTCACGGGGCTAAGCTCGCCTTCATTTTTTTTCATTAATTATTCCAAAGCTCCAAGCTCGATGGAGTCATGCCATTATAAAAAGAAAATACATACGCACGTGCACGTCACAACACACACACGTTGTGTTTTCCATTTTTTTCAATTCTCCTTTTCAGATTTCAATCGGATTTCGATTATTGCTGGAGTAACGCCATTATAAATCGAAAATGCATACACACACACGTTGTGCTTTTCCTTTTCTTTTTTCATCCTTGCCGTATGTCATTATGAACAGCTCAAGTCTGCATAGAAGGACGCCATTTACTCCGTCACAAACACACACTTACAAACCTTAAAATCCTATTAAAAACAAGAGTGGACCACGACAGAGAGTTCTAGGGCATAAATGTTAAAATGTTATTGAGTTACTTTTTCTATCACAATTGATTTTCTTTTTCATTTGAAGGGAAGCTAGATGGAACCAACTATACACTCTCGAAGTTCACAATTTTTGCACTTTTGGACTCCTATAAATTATTTGACACTATCATGGGATCAATGGGATTGGATCTAGAGCCTATACCATTTGAAGATCCAGCAAATTCACTAGTCTAAGTGATTCTATGATTACTTTAGTTCAACATACTACTAAAGCACATGAGGCTTGGGGCATATTGTCTCGACAATATGAGATGAAGAACCACCGTAGGATACAAAATCTAGAAAACCAGTTGGTAAATGAAAAGCATTCTGATTTTGAAAAGGCTGAAGATTTTATCAAACGAATAAAGCATCTACAAGATCAATTTGTTATAGTTGGTGTCGTTATAACACTGGAAGAACTAGATCAAAGATGTGTGTGTTTTCTTCCTGAAAAGTATGATGGATTAGTAATAGCACTTAACACTCAGGTAAGAGCTACTCCTCTTACATTTGAAGAGTTTTGTGCTATGCTCTTAAACGAGGAGATGCGATTGAAGAATCAGCAAAGTACAAGTGATGTTGTATTCTCACCCAATGCAAAAGGAAAAGGCTCTTCTGATTGATCAAAGAAAAATCCAATGAAGAAAATGTTCACATGAAGTTGTTTCTATTGTGGAAAGAAAGGCCATGGCATCAAGGATTTAGCTTCAAGAAAAGAAAGGCTATGGCATCAAGGATTTAGCTTCAAGAAAAGAAAGGCTATGGCATCAAGAAAACTTGATGAACGAAATGGGACAGTAAAATCATCTTGGAAGAACAATCTATTATCTTCTCTGCTACTATCTTGTGTTATATTGTGTAACTATTGTCTTACAGTGAGAACTCTAAGTGTCAAGGACTAGTATAAGCAGGATACATGTTTCCATGGTGCATTTCATGGATGCCTCCTCCACGCATCAGCCTACCTTCCATGTCACATGACGAAAAAACATCCCCGGTTTCCATTATTTTATAATCTTTCTAAACTTTGAGGCATGTTGCAAAACATCCCCAATTTAATCTTTGTTACTCGACCTCTATGTCAATTTTGTGTGTGAAAACAGTACGTTTTTCTTCTGCTTGTATAAGTGGCCAGAAATCTCTTCAACGCACAATAGTTTGTCTCTAAGTTTTGATAATGAGATCCTTGTTTTTAATTTTTGTGCGTGTATTTTCTTCTTTCAACTCTAACATTTTTTTTTTCCGAAGTAGGCTGTTCTTGCTTCTTGAGGTATATCAGTAGAACAGACTGGTTTTTGTTTTACGTTTCTTTGATCGTTTCTAAGCATTAATAATCTAGACTTCAAAGCTAATGCAGACCTTTCTTCACAGCTATTGCGAATATACATTCAGGAATATAATTCGAAAGTATGGTTTTTGTTGATTTTTGCTTACAAAGACAAGCATCCCAAAGTCTTCTATCAGATTTGTCAAGTTCATGTAATCCCGTTTCCAAAGTGTTCTATGTTCTGTTAGGAGTTCAGTGCTCTTGTTTTCGTATTGCCTTTTCCTTTGAAAAATTCGCTTTGATCAATGAACATTGGAAGCGATTTAAAAACATTTGATGTATTTTACTAGTATTCCAGGTTTCGTATTGGACGAGTTACTCAGCATTCTGGAATATTATAAATAAGCATTGAGAAAATTCATATAATTTGAGAATAAACGATATATAATTACAATCACAATTCGATTATATTCGCATGTTTGACACTCTCTATGTTCAAAAAAGCAGAAGCATAAAAAGTAATGTCAATAAAGCTACGAAAGTGCAGACTTATTGCTATTGAAAAGAAAGACCAAAAAGAGAAATGACACTCTGTTCATGGGTGACAGGGTGTATTTGAGGTGGTGATGACCATGTCGCGGGGAGGGGGGGGGGGGGGGGGGGGGGGGGGATATTACAACGAAAAAATTATATACTCGAGATTTTTTTGCCAGCTAGTGGCGATACTTTTTCCAAATGACAAGGAAAACATATCAAAAATTAATATTAAAAGCACGGTTGATCTTAATACATACATGCATCCATATAACATAAACAATAACATTCATATATACATTAAACATGCATAAATCCATCCAGAAATATATAACATGCATAGCTACATAGATAAATGGATACACCCATACGTGCATTGTTTAGAACATACATGCATAGACACAAATACGCAAACTACATGCATGCATTCATACATAGGTACATACATACATACATGGAAATCTCCAGCTTTATATGAAAATATTCACTTTCATATACATACGTGCATAGCTTACATGCATATATGCATTCGTGAATAGCTAAATACATACATTTGCAGATGCATGTATACATACAAAGATGCCTACATATATGCATATAAACATCCATACATCCATACATCCATACATACATGTGCATCTGCATGTATACATATATGCATTCATACATGAATTGAAAAAAAAATGGAAAACAAATAAAAAACATACATACATACGTCCATGCATACATACATACGTCCATGCATACATACATACAACATACACACATGCATACATACATACATACATACATACATACATGCATGCATGCATGCATTCATAGATGCATACATACATGCATACATACAAAGATACATAGACTCATACATCATACATGCATGCATGGATACATAATTTAGGTACAAAAATGCATGAAATGATACATATACACATGCTACATGTATACATATAGAAATTCATGTATACATGCATATATACAATTGTCAATATGCATATGCATAACTTTTCATGACTTTATGAATAAATGTACACATACATCTATGCATACATGCCTGCATATGAACACCCATACATATGAGCATACAAACATACATCGAAACATTCTTACACACACACACATTAAAATAAAATACATATATACATACATGCATGCATAGACACAAATACACAAACTACATGCATGCATTCATACATACGTACATACATACATACATGGAAATCTCCAACTTTATATGAAAATATTCACTTTCATATACATAGGTGCATAGCTTACATGCATATATGCATTCGTGAATAGCTAAATACATACATTTGCAGATGCATGTATACATACACAAATGCCTACATATATGCATATAAACATCCATACATCCATACATACATGTGTAAATATCCATACATCCATACATACATGTGCATCTGCATACATACATATATACATTCATACATGAATTGAAAAAAAATGGAAAACAAATAAAAAAACATACAAACATACATCCATGCATGCACACATACATACATACATACATGCATGCATTCATAGGTGCATACATACATGCATACATACAAAGATACATAGACTCATACATCATACATGCATGCATGGATACATAGTTTAGGTACAAAAATGCATGCAATGATACATATACACGTGCTACATTTATACATATAGAAATTCATGTTTACATGGATATATACAATTGTCAATATGCATATGCATAACTTTTCATGACTGTATGCATAAATGTACACATACATCTATGCATACATGCATGTATATCAACACCCATACATATGAGCATACAAACATAATTCGAAACATTCTTACACACACACAGTAAAATAAAATACATATATACATACATAGACAAAGACAAAGATACACATGCATCCATGCTTACATTCATAAGTCTAGATATATATACGTACATTTATAGTGTACATGCATAAATAGTACATATGTATAGACACACATACATACATACATACATTCATACATACACACACACATACACACACACACACACACACATATATATATATATATATATATATATATATATATATATATATATATATATATATATATATATATATATATATATATATATATATATATATATATATATATATATATATATATATATATATATATATATATATATATATATATGGTGCAATTGTGATGCATCACACTAGATTCATCTTCACATGAGCTTCATGATGATGCCCTCACACTACAAATCCGAGCTCTAGATGCCACACATACGCAAAAACCACACTGTACATAGAGCACATCAACACATATTTCCTAGATTTTACAAATGCAGTCCATCTTAGACTTTGTGACTGACCAAGCCACTATATTTTTATTAAAGAATATATACAAAAGTGTTTGATGGCCATTTGGACTTTCACATGGGCACTAATGGTCACAATCTTCCACTAAAGGCCAAAATTGCCAAAGTTATTAGGGGAGAAAAATAAAGAATGAAAAATAATAATGGATTTTAGGCACCCCCTCCTATCCATTATTATTTTTCATTCTTTATTTTTCTCCCCTAAAATCCATCTGCACCAGCCATAGAGATAGTGGGGGACTTGGTATCTTGGACATTGGGTGCATGGCTAACAAACTGTCGGCCAAATGGATGATTAAGGCTTGGTGCAACGGGGAGGCCTCGTGGGCCAAGTTGATCTTCAGAAACAAGAATGAGTTGGCGCTCATGGGTTTCCCCAATTGGAAGAATCTTGACATCTTGACCTTGCTGTTTTCCCCGATCCCCGTCTTCCCGAAAGGCTCTAATCTGGTGTGCTCCCTTTGGAAGAGTTGGAATAAAGTCAAAAGCTTCACAAGAATAAGTGAAGACTGGAAGTGGGCTGCCGGTATCAGACAAAACGACTCTATCTGGTTTCCGATCCATGGCATCCGGAGTGTGGAATCTTGGAACATTCAAAATGCCAAGAAGCTATGGAACAAAGGCTTCAAAAAATGGAAACATCTCTGGAAACAAGACACCAACCGCTGGATCAACTTTGAGGATATTGACCCTAGCATCAACATTTCGCATGAAGAATGGAACACTTTGCAAAGCAGATGTCTCGCCTGGGACCGACACAAAGTTCGCCTTCTCATGGGACACGACATGTGGAGCTCGCTTGGTCTCAAATGGCACAATGGGAATAGCCTATCAAAAATCCCAAACATCAAAGAAACGATCGACTATCAGGTTAACCTCAACAAAAAGTGGTGCCTGTCATGGACGCGGCTTCGGTGGGACATGAAGTTCATGGCTATCTGGCACCCCCTCATTGAAATCAAAAAGTATGTCCTCTTATGGCAAATTCTTCATCATGGAATCTGGACCAACCTTAAGGCTAGCAAAATTTGTGGGATCCTTCCTTGGTGCAAACACTGCTACCGATCTATCGAAGATGTTTCACACATCTTCTTTACCTGCCCCAACTCCAACAGACTCTGGCAGGTGGTTGGAAAGAGAATTAGACTTCAAAAACATCTCAGTTGGCAGCAAGCCCTGCTGGGAGAAGCAATCGGCTGCTCCGCGACTCTCTGGAACGCCATCAGAGGGGAGGTCCTATGGAAAATTTGGCGGGAAAGATGTGCTTTCAACTTCGGTGACTCCCCCAAGGAGTGATCAATTGAGAAATCGCTGTTCCTCCTTGGCAAAAGGATTGTCAACAGTAAAAAATCCCCCCCCTTTATGCATCATCAAGTACTCCTTTTGATCGATAACAAGCTTAAACCCAAGTGGTCTGTAAAAGCTTCCCCTGCTTTGTGGGATTTGGGGGGTCCCGTGGGCACTAGTCCCCTTCTCTTGTACTTTTCTTTATTTAATTCAAGTCCGGGAGAGTAGGCTAATGCCAAACTTCCTTTATATTAAAAAAAAAATATAATGGATTGTAAGCTTACAAACTATACCTCCCACATGATGGGCATGTTACAAAGTGTACATTTAATTGTGCAAGATGAGGAATCAAGGAACCCCCATGAAGTGAAAATAGTGTTGAAAGTTATCCTAGGGTAGAGCTTTAGTCAAGGCATTTGCAACATTATCTTGAGTATGAAACTTCTCAAGAATAATGTTCTCACTGGCTAAGCAATCTGTAATGAAGTGATAGCTCACCTCAATGTGCTTGGTCTTTGGATGATAGATCAAATTCTTAAATAAATGCATATCACTTTGACCATAACTAAGCAAATGAGGTACATGCTGAGGTGGACCCATATCGAAAGCAAGAAAACAAATCCACAATGCTTCCTCACATGCCTTGCTTGCTAAAATTTACCTTGCTTCTGTAGTGGAAACAACTCTACATTCTTGAAGACGATCTCCAAGAGATAGCACCTCCGAGAAAATGAAAAATGTACCCCAATGTAGGCTTCTTATTGTGTACACAACTAGCATAATTAGAATATGTGTAACCATTAATGGATGTCTTTCCTTTAAGCATATATAGGTCCTTAGTGCCACTTACATATCTCAAAATCATCTTGCTCGCTTTCTCATGCTTCTTGCAAAATTTATACATATATTTGCTCACAAGTCCAATAAAGTCTGCCTACAAATGCATTGTCTAGTCTTATAGCTACCATACCATACATGAGACTACAAACAAGAGACTCATAAGGAATTTTGGTCATGAATTCCTTTTCCTCATCCTATGTGGGAGAATCATCCTTACTCAATTTCACATATCTGGGTAAAGATGTATTCAATGCCTTGACACCTTTCATATTGAACATGTGAAGCACCTTGGATATGTACTCACTTTGAGACACGTATATGCATCCTTTACTCCTTTCACTACTAATGCGCATGCCAAGAATATGTTTGGAATCCCCCAAATCCTTCATATCAAGTCTTTTACTCGACTTGTAATTGAGAAATAACATGTCATAAGAGGTCTTCCCAACAACCAACATATCATTCACATAAAGTATCAAGCATATCAAGCTACCATCTGAGCATCTCTTTGTGTAGAGAAAATGATCCTCATTGCTTTGATAATAGTCTTGAGACTTCATAAAAACATCAAACTTTTGGTACCATGGTCTAGGGGTTTGATTAAGTTCATATAAGATCTTCTTCACTTAAAAACTGAACTTTCTTCGTTAGGAACTACATAAACCTTTGTTTGTTTCATATAGATCTCATTTATAAGATATCCATGTAAGAAATTAGTTTTCACATCCATTTGGAGTAGCTCTAAGTCCTCCATTGCAACGAATCCAAGTGACATGTGTAATGTAGCCTTCATGACTATTGGAGAGAAGAGTTGCTCAAAATCAACACCATGTTGCTGCTAAAACCCTTTGCCACAAGTCATAATTTATACTTTGGAGAAGCACTATCGTATGTGAGTTTTATATTATATAACCATTTAGCTGGTAAATATTTTTTTCCCTTTGGCAAAGGTACTAAATCCCAAGTATCATTCTCATGAAAAGAATCCAATTCACTCCTCATGGCATGCTCCAACTTGACATGATCCTTTGTATGCATAGCTTCTTTGTAGAAGGAAGGCTCACCAACATCTATTAGCAAAACAAAATCCAAACATGGAACATATCTATCAAGCAGATGTGCGACATGTGTTGAACATCTCACATCGGCTTGATAATCAGTAATGTCAATAAAACTATGAAGCATAAACAGTAATGTCAATAAAGCATTTCATTTTCCCATTAATCTCACTTGTATGTTAACATAAAGCTCCAACATTTTCAGCGCGATGCCTTTACAAAAATGGAAAACATACCGAGATGCATGGACATAATAGACACGTTTGATTGATCTTTTCGATTTTTCACTTTTTAACACCTCACACCCTCAAAATCATAAGCATACACCATATACACATACACTCAACCGTGCATACACGTACACTCACATACATCCATATATGCATAACCGCATACACATTCATAAGTTCACACACACACACACATATATATATATATATATATATATATATATATATATATATATATATATATATATATATATATATATACTTGAGTTTTTTTTCGCCACGTAGTGGAGATATTTTTTCCAATTGACAAGGGAAACATTTCCAAAAATAATACTTAAAAGCACCGTTGATCTAAATACATACATGCTTACATATAACATAAAAAATTACATACATATATACATATAACATGCTTTAATACATCCACAAATATATAACATGCATGCATATATGCATAGCTACATAAATACATGGATACATCCATACGTGCATAGAACATGCATTCATAGACACATATACGCAAACTACATGCATGCATTCATACATACGTACATAGATACATACATGGAAATCTCCAAATTTATATGAAAATAGACACTTGCATATACATAGGTGCATAGTTTACATGCATATATGCATTCATGAATAGCTAAATATACGCATTTGTAGATGCATGTATACATACATAGATGCCTACATATATGCATACAAACATCCATACATCCATAGATACATGTATATCTACGTATATACATATATAAATTTATACATGTATCGAAGAAGATGGAAAACAAATATAAAACATACATACATACATGTTAGAAATATAGAAGCTCAAATGTGTGTGAACCAAGGCTTAACTCAAGTGCCACATTATAAATTCTACACCAACTTTTAGAGCATTATATAAGCAATAGCTTGGAAGAAGGTCATGGACTCATCAAGCTTCATTTGTGCACCTTTAGGCACTCATTGGGAGTGTATAGTCCAAGTCAAAGCTAGCCCCTAGCTAAGCTATCCCCCTGCTTGCTGAAGTTTTCACTTTGGCTAAGATTTTGTATCACCTATATCTCTTTGTATAGTCATCCGTTTCACGTGCAAGATAGCTCCTCTTAAAGCTCTTGTTGTAAGCTTTCGTTTGAATAATTGTTCCTTATTCTTGTGTATAGTGATCTTAAAATCTCTATGTTCTATCTCTGCATATTCCCCATCATATGTGTGTGAAAAGGTACACATAAGTGATAGCTATCTGTTTGGGCAGATTTTGGTATGCCTTCTACAAGGAGCTTGACATAGGTCATATTCTACAAATTGAAAGATCTATGGCTTGTTGGAAAGCTTATAAAGTCTATGTTTACTGTGCAGAATTTCATAAGTTCAGTCCTCAGGTCCAGAGAGCAATTCAATTTTTGGTGGATTGTGGTAGTGAACTATTTGGTCCTAGGAAGGGCCTATCATTCTTCTGCTACAACTAGGAGTGGATATACTCCATCAGTGGTATCAGAGCTCATCATTGAGCATTGAAGACATCAAGAGAAGGCCTTGAAGTTGCTTGAGAGCCAATGATTGAAGCAAAGACCAATAAGATTTGAAGAAGGATTTGAAGCAAGGGGGAGCTTCTATCATCATTGAAAGTTCATGACAAGTGGAGACTCTTGTGGGAGACTCTTTCTCACATCTATCACAATCCAAGGAGGGATCAGGATCCACTTATAGTCTGATGCACAATGGGAGACTATAATACTCAGATTGAGAAGCTTGAAAAGAGCAATTACCAACCTTTGGAAGTTTAGAATCTCTAACTTCCTCATGGGAAAGGGTCTTTGGGGGTTAGTTAGTGGTACTGAGGTGAAGCCATATATAGATCCACATACACCTACTGAGAATTAGAGGAGCACCATTAGAGAATGGGAAGAAAGGGATAGGAGAGTGATCTTCATTCTTTCTCAACACATAAGCAACTCCATGATAGGTCATATCTAAGACCTAGATACATCTAAGAAGGTTTGGGAGTGTTTAGAAAGTTTGTACTCTACCTCTACAAAGGCTAGAAATTGTCAGCTCAAGAATGAACTCAATAACCTTACGAAGTCATCAAATCAAATCAGTAATGACTTCATACTCAAAGTAAAAGAGATCTTGGATGCACCTAGTTCAATAGGATGTGTTGTAGATGATGGTGAACTAGTTGCCCACACACTTAATGGAAGATGATAAATGGAAGGCATTCACAACCTCTATGTATGTAAGGGATTCATTACCAGATTTTGAGCAACTTACTTCTCTTATGGTGACTGAGGAGCTCAACCATGGAGGCAACAAGTCAAAGGGCAGTCAAGACCAACTCTTCTATGTAGGCAAAGGAGGAAGAGGCAAAGGCAATAGAGGTGATTCAAGAGGAAGAGGTAGAAGCAACTACCAACAAGGTAGCCAAAGCTATCAAGGGAGTCAATCAAGCAAAGAGAAAGGTCAATTATCAAGAGGAAGAGGAAGAGGAAGAGGTAGAGGAGGAAGATATGGAGGTCGAGGCTACTCGAACTCAAATGGATGCTTCAATTATGGGAAGCAAGGACACTATGCCAAAGATTGTTGGCAAAAGCAAGGTAGGAACAATTACAAAGGGTAAGTTAATTATGCTAACTCCTCAACAACTTCAGAAAATGAGCATTTGTTAGCTATGAAGCATAAAAGTGAAGGTCAACCACATGATGAGGTGTGGTATATAGATAGTGGTTGTAGTAACCACATGTCAGGTAAAGAGGAGTACTTCAACAATCTTCAAGCACCCAAGCAAAGAGGCTTTGTGGAGACAAGAGACAAAACAAAGCATGAGATACAACAAATGGGAGATGTAAAGCTTGAAGGCAACCACAAAGCAAAAGGACTATCTAGGTATTGCATGTTCCTACTATTACAAAGAACTTAAGCTCTGTTAGACAGATGGTTGAAAAGGGATACCAAGTCAAGTTCAACCACAAAGGATGCTTTATTGAAGACCCAAGGAATGGCTATGAGTTGATAGCCAAAGGAAAGAAGGAAGGAAGGATGTTCACTCTTGACATTGGCAAAGGACAAAGCAACAAGGCAATATTCATCACCTATGGTGAGAAGAAGATTGGAGATTTGGATTTGTGGCATAAAAGGTGTGGTCACATCAACATTCAAAGGTTGAAAGACATGGAGAAGAGGCAATTGATAAGAGGTTTACCACATTTTTCATTACAAATGTTGCATGAGATGTGTGAAGCTTGTCAACTAGGCAAGTCTACTAGGCAGCCCTTCAAGAAGAGTGGATATGTAGCACATGGTGTGTTAGACCTTGTGCACACAAATGTGTGGGAGCCAACCAAAGAGCCCTCTCTTGCAGCAATAGGTACTTTGTAACCTTCATAGATGACTACTCAAGAAAAGTATGGTTGTATTGTTTTAAGCGAAAACTAGATGTGTTTAATATATTCAAAAGATTCAAGGCACAAGTTGAAAAGGAGACAGGTTGCTACATCAAAACCCTAAGGTTCGATGGAGGGGGAGAATACTTCTACCATGCTTTTTGTGATTTCTTGCAGGACCAAGGCATAAAGAGGCAAATCACTTGCAGGGATACTCCCCAACAAAATGGGGTGGCAGAGAGGAAGAATAGGTATATTGTTGAAATTGCTAGGAGTATGTTGAATGAAATGAATGTGCCTTTAACATATTGGGTAGATGCTGTATTTACTACTGTGTACTTGATGAATAGTTGTCCCACATCAGGAGTACATGACATGACACCTGAGGAGGCATGGAGTGGAAGGAAACCATACCTTTCACACATTAGAACCTTTGGTTGTGTATGCTACACACATGTGCCACAAGAGTTGAGAGGTAAGATGGATACAAGGGCAGAAAGATGTATGTTTATTGGTTATTCTATGGAGCATAAAGATTACACGTGCTACAATCCTAATACAAAGGAGTTAAAGGTATCTAGAGATGTAGTGTTTGATGAATGCAAACCATGGTATGCTTCGAAAATTCCATTGTAGGATGAAGATATTGAAGAAGCAGAGAGAAGATATGAAACTAGGTTTCAAGATAGCTTGGAAATCAGTGGTCCAAGCATAAAAAGGAGTTCAAGCATGGATTCAGCCCATCAATCAGTGAATAAAGGAAAGGCAAGATTGGTAGAGCTTGATGAAGATGGACATGAAGTTGAAGACTTTGAAGAACCTATGTTAGAAGGGGGAGCTACATCAAAAGTAAAAATCAAGGCACCAAGGCAAAGAAGGTTCATTCCACCAAAAGGAGAAGAAAGGAGGTCCCTCAAATAGATCTTATAGGCATGTGACAAGTGCAATAAAATGCACTATGTACTTTGGAGCATCAAGGAGAAGGAGTCCATACAAAACAAATAGGTTCACACATCGACTACCTCAAAAAACTTCTTATCTATGGATGAGACAATGAACTTCAAATGCTCATAGTGACGAGCATGATTACAATTAGAAAAAATCATTTCATGGGAGTGATAAAAATAGGGTGAGTTTATAGAATGCACAAGAGTACAAGAAATAAGCAAAAAAAACTTTGGAATGAATCAGACACTCATCAGTGGTACATCCTATTTTTCAAGAATATGTAGAGATTGACCCCGAGATAGAAAAACTATGATTTCTCCCAATCTACTAAACTAAATCCTATAAACACTTACATGCATAAACTAGATACTAGGACCTTTTCAATGCGCTATGTATCATCCAATTTGAAGCTCTGTAGAGAGAGCAGTAGCCTCTACAATCTTAGTTCTATCGAAGAAGATGATGCAAAAAATGGAGCAAGACAATGATGGTCACAAGTGTATGTATATTGCTTCCATGTATTGTAAAAGTGTTTTAGAGTCTTTATAGACTTTTTAAGTGCTCCACTACTTCTACAAGTGGATTTTAAATTCAAATGAAGGCAGTAAGAGTTCAAATGAAGGTAGTAAGAGTTGCTGGAGGGAATCAGTTCACTTTCCTACAATCTAGGAAAAGTGAAGATCTAGTTTGATCTACTTTTAGATGATTGATTGCTTGATTGATTGAAACTCAGCTACCACAAATTCGTGGCATTTGGGCTCTCTCGTTCTACTTTTACATGTATAAAACTCAAGGCTTTTACAATGGTAAATGAACCATCAAAAATCTCTCAAAAAAATACAATAATTCAGCATAGGTACAAGAACTCTCCAACGGATATTCTTTTGACATAATCCAAGCGATAGGTTTTTGATGTAGATCAAATCCACCTCAAGCATAGTGTAAGCTTGATGTTCCAACAAATACTAGCCAACGACACCATGTTTTTTCGACTCTATTATTTAGGTTCAAAAACTTGTGGTGGTTGCTCCCACACAATTTAAAACCTTTCAAAGAACCTGTAAATTTACTTGTGTGGCTGAAAACATAGCTCCGAATCTAAATATTTGTTGTTTGATAAGTAAAAAGAATGATATTCTTGATGTACTTGAACATGTGTAAAATTGGGTACCACCTCCCAAGTGTTTTTTTCTTATGAAGGTTTAATATCTTCTTCCATTGCAGGCTTCCATTTTGGTTTCTTCTTGGCCTCCTCATAACAAATGATGAGCCATATAGATAGAGTGTGTAGTTACCAACAGTTTCATAACAATACCTTTTTGGAATCTTTTTTTTCTCTTGTAGATCTTCTAATTGTTTGTTGAGAAGATTCTGCAATATCCCTCAACTCTTGTATCTTTTCTTAACTTTAGATATCCTTGAGTTGATCTCCTTGCTAGGAGTTTTGTGATCATCTTTAGAATCACTCGAACCTTGAATTGTATGTTTATCCTTGTTTGAGAGTGTTGGATGGTCTTCTCTAAGTCATATGGCAACTTGATCTTCCTACAATCAACTTCAAAACAATATTTTTTTCATCAAATACTACATCCTTACTTACTATCATTCCTTTAGTGCTAGGGTTATACATCCTATAACCCATTTGATTTATTTCAAAGCCTAAAAAGACACATTTCTCTACCTTAAGATCAATTTTACCTCTATTTTTTTTCTTATCTGTGCATATGCAATGCAGAAAAATATTCTAGAATGATCTAAGATTGATGTCCTTCCATTCAAAGCTTCGTTGTTTATGCAATAGGTGTCTATAGATCATGCCTCTGACCATAGGTAGTTTGGTAGTTTGTTTTCCATTCAACATGGACTTTGTTGCTTCCACAATGGTCCTATTTCTCCTCTCTACTACTCTATTCTACTAAGATGCGTATTTGGTGGTTATTTCCTTTTTTCTCCTACAAATATGAATCAAGCGTGTTGGACAAGTATTCTTCCCCTCCATTAGATCCTAGTCCTTTCAGGGTATTAGACATTTGATTGGTATTAGCCATTTGATTTTCCACAAAAGCTAGATACTTCTTAAAACATGAGCACAATTCAACTTTATGTTTCATAAAATAAACAAGTATGGTCTATCTACTACAACCATCTATTAAGGACACATAGTACCTTGATCTTGGGATGGATTGATGTTTGCTTAGGGAGATATGTGTGGAAAAGCTCTAGAATGTCCCCATGTATGTACCCGTTATTTTTTAATGGTTTCCTATTTCACAAATTGACATGCATTGGACTTATGTATCATATGTTGCTTGAAATTCTTAGGTACTCCAAGCACACTTGGATCTCTAATACTTTTCTTGACGGATCTTTCTCTAATGTGAGTCAAACATTTATGCCAAACCTATAACTATGATAGGGTTTGGGAACCATAATTCAACAATGGTATGTTCCTAGTGTCTTGGAGTTCAAAAGTGATGAATCTACCTATTTTTCTTGTTTTGGCTATCATCTTGAAACCTTGATATTGATCCTCTACATAGACGACATGCTTTGTGAACCTCACCTGCAAACTATTCTCTACAATTTGACCTTCACTTATCAAGTTCTTAGTAATACTAGGTACATAGAGAACTATGCTCAACATATTCATATTACATTTGATAAGTTCCTCTTTCATATTTGTTGAATGTTCCTCCTCACTGAAGAGAGCTTTTCTTTATTTACCTCTTTGAGAGTGATATGAATTTCAACATTTTATGTTGATTTATTTAGTCATCATGAGCATTTGTAAATCTTGAAAAGATGATGGATTCTCTCAGTTTTAATCACTTATTAATTTTCATGGCTTCTTTTTTACTCTTGTTAGCTCATCAATAAGTTTTGTTTGGATCACTCCGTTGGTAGTTGCAAATAATCTTTCCAGAGACCTCCAAAGCTCTCTACTTGTATTTATGATTGGACTTCGAAAGTCCCTCTACTTGTTGCAACCCTCAAACCTCTTCCTAGGGTGCATGTCTTCCTCTTATGAGTTAGTCAACTTCACAACATACTCTCCATGACTCAGCAACAACATCTTTAGACACACAAATTCTTCCAAGGTGGGATACTCCTCGGCATCATTATGAAGGATCTCTACAAATGAAATTTTTCCAAATAGTTCACTTGTATAGCCTATTATGAACAAATTCCCATATTCATATTAGAGTTTTGCTTCTACTCTTTGTTTGATGATGAAAGGCAATTCAAACATCTTAACATTTGAGGATTTATTCTCTAGTTTACAACACAAAGATCAATCAAAGTAGAATAAGTCAATTATGCATGTGGTAGATATTACCTATTCAAAAGGATAAAGGTAAATGGAGCTGATATACTAGTAAGAAAAAGATATACTAATGCTACACAATCAAAGAAGGAAGACAAAGATGACAAGGCACAAAATCAGAATAGTTATGCAAGTATTGTAAGGTGAATGGTCATGTCATTAAGAGTTGTCCTAAACTAGTTGCAAAAGATGCAAAGAAGAAAGATGCTAGAATGGTTGTTGTAGAGGACCTTACACCTAGAATAGATTCTACTAATCTTATTCACAATGAAGAATTGGCATTAAAAGTTACTCATTATAGCTATGATTTACCTTCTCATGAGTAGTGTATATCTATAGTAAACTCGAATGTTTGCCAGTACCTTGATAGTGATGCAAGAAAACATATTACCTCACAGTATAGTTTCTTCACTTCACTTAAGCCTTCTCATATAGGGAATATTGACATATATGTAACAAATCCCCTTATCCTGTCATGGGAATTTGAAAGATATGTGTCAGGGATCAAGAGAAAATATCTTATCAGTTTCAACATTAGCCAAGATTGGTTTGGTTGTCAAAATGTTTATTGATAGATGTTCATGCTCTTTACCGCATAGCTTTTGGCTTGAGTCTCTTATGTGTGTAGCATATGTTCTTCACACATGGCCCACAAAAGAATTATAATCTATCATTCCATATAAGCATTTGCATGGTCACAAACAATATGTGGCTCATTTGTGTGTTTTTGGTTTTCTAACATACATATTAGTTCTTGAACAACGATGCGGAATGTTGGATGATAAGGTAGTGAAATGTATTTTTGTTGGGTACAATTTTGAAAGAAAACGTTATAGTCTATATCATCCACATAATAAACACATTCTAGATAGCCGTGATGTTGTTTTTATGGAAGATCCAATTGAGCCCTTACTTTCATGTGCCAGAGAGACATTATTTTATCCGAAAGGATATGTATGATCCTTTGCTGCCACTTTCTATAAGTGAACAATCAAGTGCTTGTCCTTGTGAGGATAATTTTCAACCTTTACAAAGGCCAAATGACGATGTAGATCATTCCATTTCTAATGCAAATTTAGATGATGCACTTATTGATGAGAGGGATGACATAGTGCTTCGTTTGCATCACATTTCTATGAAATGGATATCTCTACTTTGTGTGATGAGAATGAGCCTCTCTTTTTGATGAAGCACAAAATTCAGAAAATTGGTGATTTCTATGGAATCAAAATATCGTACTGTATTGAAGAATGGTACTTGGGTCTTTATGTAATTTTCCTCCAAGAAAAAATTTTATTGACAATAAATGAGCTTACAAGCTGAAATCTAAGCCTGATGGAACAGCTGATATATATACTAGGCTAGGTTTGTTGCCAAAGGTTATGCTCAAGAGAAAGGCAAAGGTTTTGATGAGACTTTTTCTCCCACATGTCAAATGATGACTATTTGTAGCATCTTTGCACTGCAACTCATCATGTATGAAATGTACATTAGTTGGAAATTAAAATTACATTTTTGAATGGTGATTTACATGAAAAGTGTATGTATTTGAGCCCTATTTCTTTGTGGACAAAGGGCATGAAAACGAAGTGTGCAAGTTGAAAAAGTCATTGTTTGGATTGAAGCAAGCACCATTTGCTTTGTATGAAAAGATACATACCTTCTTGCTATGTCATGGATTTGAGAACAATCCAACTAGAAAAACCTTAAATATTAAGCATCAGAATGATTTACTTTTGATCATTGTTGTGTATGTTGATAATATGCTCTTTGTTGGTCCTAATAAGAAACATATTTCTGAATTTAAGGTTGTTTTCCATGCCTCTTTTGAGATGTCCAAATTGGGGCATTTGCAACATTATTTGGGCATTCAATTTATGCAAGTTGATGGGGGAATAGCTTTGTGTCAAACAAAATATAGTGACTCATCGTTGCAACTGATTCCAAACCTATTTCCACTCCCATGGAAACAAGTTTACAATTGATTCAACATAATTCTAGAGATGCCTTTGATGTTCTCCTTTATTAGCAAGTTGTTTGATGATTGATTTACGTATGCATAATGGGTTTGATATTTAATGTTTTGGCTCATAGATGAGTAAATATATGCATTAACTATGTGCTAAGCATTTGCAAGCAGTTAAGAACATTTTTTGTTACTTGAGAGATGACTAGTTACTTTTACTATTTTATCCCAAGGGGAGGCCATTATTTTTGAGATATCAAGCTCAACATGTGATGATCCAAGATGAAATGTATCACTTTTTCATTTCTCTGACATGTATAGTGGTCACGCTGGTACATGTCAGTGATACTTCATTGATCTTTACTAGATTTATCTATCGAGACTAATGGCACATTTGTTTCTTGCCAGCTCACTCATTTGGGGACATTAGGATTTTCCTTATGTACTATTCGTTATATATTGCACTTGTTGTATTGTTGTTTTAGGTCATTCTTTTACATTCCTTTCATGTAATAGAAGAAGAAGAAGATCTTTCTTCCTTGCCTCAATCTGTGTGTGTGAGCTCTCTTCCTTATCTCCTTCCATGTGACATAGTATGCAAGCCAGTGTGGCCATAGAGAGCTCATGGAGAAGGCTGACGGTGAAGAGTATGCAAGAAGGCATGGAGAAAGTGCAATTCACAAATGACCTCAGATTGCTACAAAAATTGGCATGAAGGTGGGGCAATCTCGACCTCCATTTTGAGCCCTACAAGGTAGGGCCCACAGAAAAACCAGGTTAATTTGCAAAACTTCAAACTGCATCGTATTTGGCAACACTCATATATTGGAGATCTAGAATTTTAAGAAATTTTGTGTACTGTTGATACACAAAAATTGTATTTTCCCGAGATCTAACTATCACATCATAGTGCAACAACGTTCAAGCAGAAGTACTACTCATAATATTTTTGTAGTGTTGTGAATTGTTGCAGAAATGGAAAAGGCAAATGGAATGAGTCAACTTATGAGCGATAAGCTAGATAAGAACAACTTCCATGCTTGGAGATTTAGAATGATGAATTTCTTGATGGGAAAGGGATATTGGAAGTACATCAAAGGAGAGAACAAAAGTGCTCCGCAGTTACTCTAGATGAATCAGAATGCGGACTAGTTAAGAGCATATGAGGGATGGAATCAAGGAACATGAAAGGTAGTGGATTGGCTATTTGTTAGCATATAGGATAGCATGATTAGGAACATACATGATGCTAACACTCTGAAAGAGGGTTGGAACAACTTGGCCACATTGTATGAAACCAATACAAAGGCACAGAAATTGCAACTCAAGAACGAGTTTCATACATTGGAGAAAAAGGGCATGTCAATAAGTGACTACACCTTGAAAATCAAAAGCATATGTGAGCCACTTGCATCTATTGGCATGAATGTAGATGATGATAAAGTGGAAGTGTGCCTTCATGGTTTAGGAGCTGCATATAAGCAGTTCAAAACCTCTATATAGACAATTTTGTTGATCTAGTGTCCATGTTCATTATTGAAGAAAAGAATCTTACTGAGGACTCAAACTCCCAAAAAAAACCTAGTTCTGAGTAGGTATTCTACTCTAGCAGAGGAAGAGGTAGACCTAGAGGTTTCAAAAATGGAAGAGGAAATAGTAACCAAGACCAAGGTCAACATCGGAATCATGCATGAGGTAGAGGATAGTTTCTAGGGAGGGGGAGCTAAAGAGGCTACATAAATTTCCAAAGAAATGATTCAGGTAATGATAGTAAAGGATGTTGGAATTGTGGTAAACTTGGACACTTTGAACATGATTCCAAGTTGAAGAGTCAAAATAATAGAAGGCAGCAAAACAATTATGCATCCACAAGTGCAAATGATTCTGAGAAGTTGTTCATGGTTGAACATCATAATATGAATACAATGTCTGCCGATGTTTCAAAATCGAATGGTAATGTTTGGTATGTTGATTCAAGTGCTTCAAATTTTCATAGTAATCATTGACCAATCATGTGGAATGGTTAAATAGTTTGCAAAAATTGCAAGTTCCTAGATATATTGAAACAAGTGATGAAACATCACACCCTATGGAGCATACAAGAAACATAGCACTATCTATGGAGGATAGGAAGGTAAAACCTCTTGCTGATGTGTTGCATGTTCCAAATATAACAAAGAATCTGGTTTTTGTTGGACAAATGGTTGACTAGGGACCACAAGTCACATTTAATGATGATGTGTATATGTAGACAAGTACAAACATGATGGACGATTGATAGCCAAAGGAAACAAAGTGGGTAGGATGTTCACCTTAAATGTGAAAATTCTTCAAATGAATGCAACCATGTTGCAAAAGGTGTAGGATTTATTGTTGATATAGAGATCTAGCACAAATGAGTCAGACATGCAAACACATAGAGGCTAAAATTGTTGCAGTCAAAGGAGATTCTCAATGGACTGCCGAATTTCAAATTTGTAGAAATGCAAAAGGTATGTGCTATGTGTCCATTTGGTAAACGTTCAAGAGCATCATTTCCTCATGACAAGGATGTTAGTGAGAGTGTGCTAGAAATAGTACATACAGATGTGTGGGGTCCTACGAAGACCACATCTATGAGTGGTTGTAGGTTTTATGTTACTTTAATTGATGACCATACACAAAAAATATGGGTATATTTCATGAAAGAGAAGAGTGAGGTGTTCACTCACTTCAATTTTAAAGCTATGTTGGAAAAGCAAATAAGGAAGTATATTCAAACATTAAGATCTGATGAAGGAGGTGAATATATGTCAAATGAGTTCAATAACTTTCTAAAACTTCATGGAGTTTGATGTCAGTTTTCATGCAGGTACACACCACAACAAAATGGTGTTGATGAGCCTAAAAGTAGACATATTGTAGAGATATCAAGAGCCTTGATGGCTAAGAAGAATATGATTCATTGTTACATCTGAAGAGAAGTTCACAGGTAAAAAGCCAAACGTATCACATATGAATATATGATTCATTGTTGTTGGGTAGAAGGTGTGCACACTGCTGTATACATCATGAACAAAACTTTGACTACTATTGTACATCAAGTTACACCTGAAGAGAAGTTCATAGGTAAAAAGTCAAACATATCACATATGAATGTTTTTGACTATATGGCATATGTACATGTTCTAGATGAGTGGATGGAAGCTTGATCCAAAAGCAAAAAAATGTATCTTCATTGGATACTCCCTTGAGAAAAAGGAATATATATGTCATAATCCACTCACATGACATGTGAAGGTAAGCAAAGATGTGTTGTTTGATGAAATGTCAAGCTTTTATGCAGATGCCAAATATGGACTTAATCTTGAACCAAATGACAAAGAAAATTCTAAAAACTTAAGTGCAGAATCTCAAGTTTTTAGTGGACCGGATGTGTCACCAAGCAATAGTTTCAATTCTAATCCATGGAGTGGAAAATTGCATGGAAATTTCAGTCCAGCAAATGTTAGAGTTAGACGTCTACAGAAGCATGCGAATAGCACAAGGAAGAAGAAGAAGCTTGGAACACAAAACACCATGTTGAATGTATTACCACTAGAATGTACAAAGATAAGTATCCCATTAGGGCAATAAGCATATATACAAGGGGGGTAAAAAAACCTCCTAACTAGGGACAAAAGCACCCCGGTGTTCCTAGAGTGTTCAGACACATCACTACCTAAATATATCAACAAATCCCCCCTTGGAGTGATACAATGAAGAAGGAGCTGGCACTCATGTATAAGGAAGTGCCAAGCTATGTGGAATCAATCCACAAAAGGAAGTAAGCCCAAAGCTTTGTGGAAAGCTTCAAACTTCTCCCTAGGCATAGCCTCCGTAAAAAAATCTGCAATGTTCTCCTGCGTGGGCACATATGTCAAGCTGATCTCCCCTGTAAGGAGTGTCGAGATATCAAGCTCAACATGTGATGATCCAACATGACACATATTACTTTTTCAATTCTTTGACATGTATAGTGCTCACACTAGTATATGTCAGGGATACTTCATTGAGTTTTACTAGATTTATCTATCGAGAGTGATGGCACATTTGTTTCTTGTGAGCTCATGTAATCACAACCATTAGGATTTTCCTTATGTACTATTCTTTATATATTGCACTTTTTGTATTGTTGTTTTAGGTCATTATTGTACATTCCTTTTATGTAATAAAAGAAAAAGAAGAAGAAGAAGAAGAAGAAGATCATTCTTCCTTGCCTCAATCTATGTGTGTGAGCGCTCTTCCTTATCTCCTTCCTCGTGACAATTACTTCTAGATTTACATGATTTTTCTAACTTAGATTGGGATGGTTGCTATGAAACACACATTTCCGTCAATGATTATTACTTCATGCTTGGTAGCTCATGCATATCTTAGTTGAGCAAGAAGTAGCCTAGTATGGACACTTCTAGTTGTGAGGTTGAGTATAGGGCAACATTCACAATGACTATTGAGTGTGTGTGGCTCATATGCATTTTGGTTAATTTGGGTGTTGATCAGTCTTCCATCACCACCATCTTTACTGATAGTGGGAGCACATTAGAAGTTGTGAGAAACCCTATGTTCCATGCTCATAGAAAGCACATTGAGGTGCTCTATCATTAGGTCAACAAGATTCTCTCTTTTGGAGAGATCAATTTGGATTATGTGGCCACACAAGATAATATTGTAGAGCTTTTCACAAGGCTAGGCTAGGGAGAAGTTTGAAGCTTTTCACTAAGCTTTGGGCTTACTACCTTTTGTGGTTTGATTTCTTTCCACATTTCTCTGCACTTATACATGAGTGCAAACACCTTGTTCACTACATCACTCCCAAGGGGGATTTGTTGATATAGTTTAATAGTGATGTGTGTGGACACATGTAGGACCCTGAGGTAGTTTTTTCCCTCTTTAAGAGGTTTTTGTTTTCCCAGCTTATATATATGCCTATAACCTTAAAATTTCACTTATCTTTCTACATTCACTTAATAATACATTGCGTTTTGTGTTGTTCTCCACGATTCTTCTTCTTCCTTGTGTCTTTTGTGTGCTTTTGTAGACCTCAAATTCCATTAGGATCTACTCATCGACAACAAAAAGAACTCTTGAAGCATGCTTGTGTAGTTATGAAATGTCTATGAGAATAATAACTCCTTGAAAAAGTAGAAACACGTGATCTCGCTATGTGACATGTTGATCTCCTTATATTCACGGTATCTAGCACCCTCCACCACCCCAAAAAGATCAAGGATATCTACCTGTGGGAATTCTCTTACACCATTAGAGGAGTCAAAGAATTCATTGGATTTTGCTAGTTTCTGTTGGATTTTATTAACCTCCGAAGTATAGCTAGAAGTAGGTGGAACCCCCTAGGATCAAGTTGACCTTCTCACAAACTTCATCACAGAAAACCAGTCATGCTTGTAGAGCTTATTGTTATCTAATCACTCATAAATTTCTAAAACTCTTTTAACCACCTATACTAGAGTCTAAGAGCTTTCCAATGAGCCAAAGAACACTCAATTTGGATAAATACACAAGGAGATATGACCTCTGCAAGTAGCAGGGGTGAACCGGAGAACATGCACTACTTGCAGAGAGTACTTCTCTCAGCTCACAAATCCAATGATTATGAAAATTGACAACATGAACTTAGAGACTAAGAGCTTTCAAACGAGCTATCAAAAATGTAATTTGGATATATAATGAGGGAGATATAAGCTCTGCAATATCTACATACAAAATCACAACAACGTAGAGATAGACATATGACTCTCTTAGACTTCCCACAAGATCACAACTTCTCTCCTCTTTTTATAGCATGGAGAACTAATCTAAAACCTTCCTAATACATCTAAATTTGTGGTAGACACTTGGGTGGAGGTATTACATGACTCAAGTGCTCAAATAAGCAAAGTGTTGATGGACTTTGAGAACTAGCCACATCAATCTTCCACTAGGACACCACTGCAGCTCCCTTGTGACTCACTAATTTGACTCACCATGTTCTAGAACTTACGTGGTACTTTGGCTATCGTTTATGAATAATATGAGCCTTCTTGAAGTATTTTAAGACTTCCCAAAGGTATTTACATAATTTGAAACTTGTACCATACATAAAACAAATGTTTGCAACATTCTCCCCCTCAAGTTTCAAAGGGTATTTCCTTCATGCCAACAATATAGTTGAATCTTTGAAGCTTTGGTCCATCCAAGGATTTGGTGAAGATATCTGCAACTTGATCCTTTGTTCCCACAAAAGAAACTTGTACTTCATTGTTTATGGCCTTCTCTCGAACATAACGATAGTGTACCTCTATATGCTTTGTTCTAGCATGAAAATTAGGATTTGAGGTCATATGAATGCTACTCAAGTTATCCCCATATATCAATGGTACATCAGCTTGCACACTCAAGTCATGAAACAAATTTTTAAACCACAAAACCTCAGTAGTAGCCAATGTTAAACCTCTATACTCAGCCTCTGTAGAAGATAAAGCAATTGTGACTGTTTCTTTGAACTCCATGTTAATGTCTTGTTTCTTGCTATTACCACATATCCACTTGTGGATCTTTTGTCATCTTTGCATCCAACCCAATCTGAATCGCTAAAGAATTTAAGAGTTAGATCAACATCATGACTATAAGATAATCCTTTGTTCATGGTACCTTTCAAATACATAAGCACTCTTTTTGCTGTATGCATATGAGGTACTCTAGGTTCATGCATAAACTGTGACAATACTCACACTGCATAGCATATATCAAGTCAAGTTTTTGTTGCATAAATCAAATATCCTACCATGGATCTATATGCATTCATATCATGCAACTCATCACCTTCCTTTGCACTCAACTTTACATTACATTCCATTGGAGTATAAACAAATTTACATTCCTGCATACCAAACCTTTTCAACATATCACATATATACTTTCTCTGTATCAACAAGTCATCCACATAAATGCATACATAGACACACATGTCATCTACATGTTTTACATAAAGTGAAGGATCAGCATGACTCGATGTGTATCCTTGCAGCATAAGATACTTTACCAACCTTGCATTCCATGCCCTTGGTGCCTGTTTAAGACCATACAATGCCTCCTTTAACCTGCATACATCGTTAGGACATTTTGCATCCACATAAACATCTGGTTGTGACATATACACTTCTTCACTTAACTCACCATTAAGAAAGGCATTCTTTATATCAAGTTGATATATATTCCATCTTTTACTTGCTGCTAAAGCTAACAAAGTTCTCACTGTTGCCATGTTTGCTACTGGACTAAATGTTTCCTCATAGTCCAATCGTTGAATTTGATTATATCCTTTTGCTACAAGTCTAGCCTTATATCTTGACACACTACCATCACTATTTCTTTTAATCTTAAAACCCACTTGCAACCAATTACCTTTTGTTTTGGTGTCTTTGGAACTAAATTCCAAGTCTTGTTATCTTGTAGTGCTTCCATTTCTTCTCTCATTGCTTTCTTCCACTTTTCATCTCCATTTGCCTCATCATAACATGTGGGTTCATTTTCTTGCTCAACTTTCTTCATAAAGGCATAATGAGTATTCATAAAAGATTCATAAGCATACCTTTGAGGTTGCTTACTCACTCTTGAAGTTCTTGTTACCTCCAATGTAGATGCTCTGCCTTTCTTATTAGGAACCTTTGATGATTCTCCATACTCATATACACCACTAATTTCTTCTCCTTCATCATTAAATTCAATAAGTTTGAGTTTACCTTTACTTTTAACACTTGGAGGTGACTCTTGCCTTAATCTTCCATTGAAAGGTAGCTCTCTTTCTTCATCCAAACCACTTTTCTCATCACTTAAACTTCTTGTGGGCTGAGATAAGCACTCATCTCCTTCATTTGTATCTTCTTCATCTCCATTTATGACCTGCAAACTTTTCTTATCTACATACCATGAAAGTGATTCATCAAAGTTTATATCTCTTGAAACAACCACCTTATTGGTATGAGGATTATAACATCTATATCCTCTTTGAGTATCTGCATAACCAATAAATATACACTTTTTTGATTTCACATCAAGTTTTGATCTCACTTCACTAGGTACATGTACATAACATACACAACCAAATACTTTCAAATGACTTACACTTGATTTCCTTCCATGCCATACCTCATATGGTGTCAAATGATGAACTCCAGAAGTAGTTACTCTATCCATAATGTACACACGTGCTAACAGCTTCAGCCCAAAAAGAATTAGGCAAACACATATCATTTAGCATGCTTCTAGATGCTTGTGCTATGATTTTGTTTCTTCTTTCTGCAACTCCATTTTGTTGTGGAGTATACCTGCATGTAACTTCTCTTTTGATACCTTCATCATACAAAAAGCAATAAACGCTTGAGAGAAATACTCTCCTCCTCCATCGGATCTTAGCTTCTTAACATATCTTCCTATTTGCTTCTTGACAAACGATTTAAAATTTTTGAAACAATCAAAGACTTCACTCTTATGTTTAATGAAATACAGAAATGTCATTCTACTATGATCATCAATGAATGATACATAATACTTATTACCAGCCAAGGATGCCTCTTTAGTAGGACCCCATACGTCCATATGTATAAGATCCAGCAATCCACTGCATACATAGCTTGAATGCTTGAAAGGTTGTCTACTCTCCTTACCCATTTGACAATAGATCAAGCTCTGCTATTCGATGCATACCATGAGAGAAATAGTTTGTGTGATTTGGGTTTACCTTGAATGTAAACAATCTACCTTGTTTTTGACCTCTAGCAATTAACCTCATTTGCTTTGAATCCTCAATGAAGCAACCTGCATGATTAAATCTTATTTGCAAACCTTTTTCTATCATTTGACCAACTGGCATCAAATTCTTAGTGATCGTTGGCACATAAAGTACATCCTTCAAGCAATTTGTCTTGCTCCTATCCTGCATAACAACATCTCCAACGTGCATAATCTTATGTGTTGTATCATCTCCTATTTCAACATGACCTTTTACATAAAGGATTTTGCATATTTGAAAACCATGAAGCATCATGTGACATATGGTTAGAGCAACCACTATCTACATACCATACATCACTATTGCAATTCATCTTAGTTTCTACATTCATCATGAGAAGAGAATCATAATCATCACTTTTACCTTCAATTGCATAATTTCCTTGTTGTTTACCTCTTCTTGAATAGCCTCCTCTTCGATTACCACCTTGATTATTTTCATTTTGATAGAAATCTTTGGCATAGTGTCCATACCTTCCACATATATAGAAATTGTTGTTATCTTCACTCCTTTGTCTTTGATTATAGTTGTAGTAGCCTCTCGTACCTATAGCACTTGATCTTCCTCTTCCTCTTGTGTTGAAGGAGCCACTTGAAGTCCCTTGATCATCGCTCCTTCTTCCTCGACCTCTATTTGAACCTCTTCTTCCTCTATTTCCACCTCTTGATAATTCTGCATAAAGAGCTTGTCCTTGAGATCCTTTTTTATTTGAAGTAGAGCCATTTAGATTCATCTCCTCCATGACCATGAGAGCAACAAGCTAATCAAAGTCTGGTAATTCTCCTCTAACATAAACTGAAGTAATGAATGGTTTCCATCTCTCATCATCCTTGAGTCCGTTGAGAGTATGTGCAACCAAGTCGTCGTCCTCCACATGAGCTTGAATTGATCCTAGTTGATCTGCAATCTCTTTAACCTTCAACAAGTAATCATTGACCGATGTCCTTGTATCTTTCTTTATGTTATTCAACTCAATTTTTAGTTGAATCTTCATTGCTCTTGTACCTGTAGCATACAACCTTTCCAATGCAAGCCAAACATCTCTACTTGTGTCTAGATCTTGTATGTGTCCTACCATTGAATCTTGAATATTTTGTGATAAAATGAATATAACCCTTTTGTCTCTTTGATTCCAAAGTCTAAACTCCCTCAATTGTTGCTGATTTGGATCCTCTGGTAATATAGGTTTGATATCTGTTCCATCAATCAAACCATCCAAGCCTCTACCTTGCAAGTATGTTGTGATTCTAAATCGCCATGCTTGATAGTTGTTCTTATCAAGTTTCTCTATTTGTGCATGTTGATCACCCATTGTGTAAATACTAAACTTCCTCCTTTAACCCTTCTTTTGGATATGTATGATAAGAAAAAGTATGAGATTTACGTTTGTAATAAAGTTTATGCACGTTTCTTTGCTTGGATGTTGCTTGAGATGCTTTCTTGCTATCTCATTCTACCTTTGTGTAGTGTTGATGATGAACCTCTGCTCCAATAGCTTCAAATTCTTCATCAATGTATTACAACCTTCTCTAAGCTTCAATTCCTGGCTCTGATACCAATGTTGGAGTTTATTAACCTCCAAAGTATAGCTAGAAGTAGGTGGAACCCCCTAGGAACAAGTTGACCTTCTCACAAACTTCATCACAGAAAACTAGTCATGCTTGTAGACCTTACTATTCTCTACTCACTTAGAATTTTTAAAAATGTTTGAACCACATATACAAGAGTCCAAGAGCTTTCCAATGAGCCAAAGAACACTCAATTTTTAAAAATACACATGGAGATATGACCTCTGCAAGTTTGAGGTTTAATAGAGACCTTCAGCAGGGGTGAACTCGAGAACACACACTACTTGCAGAGAGTACTACTCTTCGCTCACAAATCCAATGATTATGAAAATTCACAATATGAAATAAGACACTAAAAGCTTGTAAATGAGCTATGAAACATGCAATTGGGATATATAAGGATGGAGATACAAGCTCTGCAATAGCTTCATACAAAATTACAGTAGCATAGAGATACACATGACTCTCTTGGACTTCCCAGAAGATCACAAATTCACTCCTCTTTTTATAGCATGGGGAACTAATCTAAAATCTTCGTAATACATCTAAATTTGTGGTAGACACTTGGGTGGAGGTATTACATGATTCAAGTGCTCAAATAAGAAAAGTATTGATGGACTTTGAGAACTAGCCACATCGACCTTCCACTAGGACACCACTGTAGCTCCCTTGTGACTCACTAATTCGACTCACCATGTTCTACAACTCACGTGGTATTTTGGCTATCTTCTATGAATAATATGAGCCTTCTTGATATATTTGAAGACTTCCCAAAGGTATTTACATAATTTGAAACTTGTACCATACATAAAACAAATGTTCACCACAGTTTCCTAGGTGTTTCATCAAGGATTGAGTCAAACAACTACCCATCTTAGAGTTAATAGAAGGGAAAGGATGCTTTTTTTCGGGGACAACATAAAAATTAAGCGCTTGAACAACTCAAAGAAGTGATGTTAAATGCATTTGAAACTTCCAGATTTTTACAAAACATTTGAAATCCATGCCCAAACGTCCGAAATGACTATTGGAGATGTCCTCATGCAAGGCAAGCTCCTCATGACATATGTGTCACACAAGCTTTTAGAGTAGCAATCTGATGGAGCACCCATGAGAATGAGATGCTTGCCACCATCCATTGCATGTGCAAAAGGTAACATTACGTTCAACACAAGATCAACAAGGTCTATACAAATAATATTCCTCTCAAGTACTACATGCAACCAAAGTTATTGTCAAATCATGCTAGACAACAAGATTTCCTAGTAAAATTTGACATTAAGATAGTTCATAAATGAGGCAAGTAGAACGTGATGCCCAACAGATTGATTTGTCTGCCCACCTTGGCAACACTCTCAATTGATATAGATCAATTTGAGAGATGAAGTATGCAACCTACAACAAGAAGAACCAAAGTTCAAAGTGTATGCAATAATATACAAAATTGCAGGGACATTGAAGGGAAATAATCCATTGTCAATGTCTTTGCCTACCAAAAAGGAAAGATATATATTACAGACAATCTAAAACTTTGGCAATCCCTCTTGTAGGGCCCCATGGTTTGCAAATTCTGGGCCATGGTGGGAAATGGTGTAGTTATGAAACACTTAATATTTTTATTGGCCCAAGTCAAAAGCAAAATTCGTAGAGTACATGCAAACATGTCCCACCGTAGGATGCCATCAAACTGGTAGGATTTCTTCAACCTATGTTGATCCCAAACTATCTATGGGACATGTTTAGCATGGATTTCAAAAAAAAAAATCCTCCTCCCAAGGTTCATCATTGTGAGTTCTTTTTCAAAGTCAAATAAAACTAACAATCATAGCAGAAATAATGTGAATATTTTCTTTATCCGCGTTTCAAGTACCAGGGACTCCCATTAGCTAATGTGTTAGATCAAGAACCTTGCTTTCTTAGAACTCTGTGTAATGAGTTATTTGTTATTTTGGGAACCATTGAGTCTCTTCGACATATCACCCCAAAATTGATGGACAAACAAAACAGGTCAACCAAACCATCGAAGATTATATTTGATCCACATGATTGTGCTAAATACATATCTATTTTGGAATTTCATTACAATCATTGAACTCATGCAAGTCCATCTCTAACACCTTTTGAATTTGCAATAGGTAATGAGGTTATCATCCTCATGAAACTCATATCCAATGCCCCTTTGGTGGTCGCCAATATCGATAGCGGATTCTCTCTGACAGAATGGAAAACAAAGCTTTGACAAGATAAAGATGCCTTAATCCAAAGAAAAGAAAGAAATTCAAAGATGTCTTGTAGGGAAATTAGATAACTTCCCAATCAAAGATGCTTTGAAGCATGTTTGTTTTGTGAATGAAACACTAGATTTTGTGCAACAACAAATGCATGCTGAATATCAATGAGAATGTGCATAACAACATTGGATTTTGAGCATCTCAATATGTTTTTTCCATGCATGAAACACTAGATTTTGTGCAACTATATACCGAGGCAACAAAATTTTGCTGCCGCTCGGATACAAGTCTCTGTTTGAGACTTTATGTTTGCATGAAGAAATTAAAGAGTTCCAGAGCATCCATGACAAGGGCCTTTCACGAAGAGGAAGGGCTCTGTATGGATTCCGCTGATGCAAAGAAGCATGCACATGATGGGATCTCGAGAAGGGGTTACTAAAGCAACTCATAGACGAAAGTGGTATTTGTGAGCAGCAGCAAATGAATGGAGTGTACATCGTGAGTACATTATGGTGCTGCAAAAGAGGCGAATATGGGCTGGCAATTCGAGTCAATCGAGATGAATAGCCAGTGTTGGTCAGAACTATTTTCAAGACAGAGAATGGCATAATATATTCTGATGTATAGCCAGTGTCGGTCAGAAAAGGAGATGGAAGACTCTCGATGATCTCACTGTGTCACAAATTCTTGGGCGGCCTAAGTCGTCAGAACATTTCCAAGATAGGTCCTCGGCTTGATGTTATCCACTCATGGCACGGAGGATGTAAGCCTACCTTCGATAGATCTGTATTCAAGTACTGATAAAGTGGACAAATATGTGTGCCCAACGTAGAACAAATTAATCAAATGGTCGCGAGTTCTTCATTTCTGAGCCTCGAGTCTTGGGGCCGACCATCTGGCCATTTGAACTTCACCTGCAACTGGCAACGGATCATCTACTGGGACTCCGAGTCTCTAGGGCCTAAAATTGACAGGCTGTCAATGGCCATTTTGCCTGTCAAAACAGGTGCTTTTTGAAACTTCCTGTCAAATGTCAAGCTCTAATTGGCCCTGGCTGGGAGCAAGTACTGGTGCGCTTCAAGTTCTAGATCGATTGCCTCTCGAGCTAGTGGGCGCAAGCGAAAGGTCTGCGTATAAAGTTGCTCAGAGCAGCAGTGATATTGCTATTAAAAATATTTCGGTTGGATGTAACCAAGGTTTGTCAGAGTGGTAGGTAACTTAATCGGTGCCAGCAAATATGCGTCAAGCGGGAGTGATTGAATCTAGCAGCAACTGTATGCATGCCCATGTGCATCCATGAGAGAGAGAGAGAGGGAGAGAGAGAGAGAGAGGTACGAAGTGCTTGATATAGTATATTAAATTTGGGAATGAATCCGGCTTTAATTTTGCTCTTCAATGAATGAGAGAGTTTGATTGACAACGTGAGTAATGTCATGAATGTTTGCCTATATTTAGGAGTACATGCTTTTCGATGATAGTGCAAAAACTAGAAATATTAGCATTCTCAACCTTAGGACATTTAAGCAATGACAGGCAGATCACGTTACTCCAAATCCTACTATGGTTTATAGCTGGATATTCACAATGGGGGCATGAATAGTGTTGTTAAGAAAATGATGTTATTGTATCAACGACTGTAATTGGGGTCTTTGGGAAAAACACTTTTGCAAAAACACCTCTAATTGCGACGATCACCGCATGCCATGGACTTGGACTCTTCCAAATATCAATTCTAAATATCGAAGAGATCGCAGTTCATGTTATGAACTTGTATGTTAATGGGCTACGGGTAAACGATGGCTTGATTCGTATGTGAAATTTCATATGTTTTCTCTTCTATGAATTTGTAATATTGCCTAAGCCGTGAATGAAGTAATGAGGTAATAAGGATCCCGTAAACCCTGGTTGATAAGGTCAATAGCTCTAAATTGTGATTAAAAAGTTTGCATTACATTTTTCATACACATACGATTTGTTAAGACTTAAGATGGTTGTGTGTTGATGACAAGATGATGGAAAACCTTGAATACCTTGATGCTTTGCATGTAGATGTGAGATTTTGCATGGATTCTCTTTCACGTCTTTGTCAACACAACTTGGGTAACGCAACACATCAATGGAAATTTTGTCCTTTTTACTCAGCTATTGTTCTCGTGCTTCTGAACTTAAGACATCATATGCTTGATGCATCAAAGGCTAGGCCTCTTTTTTATGAAGTACCTCTATGTTTTATGAAAAAGAATTGCATGCCTTCTTATCATTAACGTCATTCTTGGCCTTAAATTTGTATGATATTGTAAATATGATGGAAACATCATTGTTTTTGTTTGGTGAACCCCTATTTCACATATTGTTTGCATTTTCATAAAAAGACCCAATCTCCAAAAACATTCAAAACACACAAAAACCCAAAAGAAATTCTAAAAACTCCTAAAATACCAAAAAAATATTAAAAACACTCAAAAAAACCAAAAATTATTTCAACAAAACATGGGAAAAAAAAAGGCAAAAGAAAGAAGGAAGGGGGAAAAGGTTGCACAAAAGAAAGAAGAAAAAGATGAAATGCATGCATTAATCACACATAATCAAGGTGAAACAAATAGAGAAAATTTGCAAGGGATAGAGGAAATTGGAGGAATGTCTAAAGGGGTGGGATCCATTGTTGCAAACAAGGAATATAGTAACACTTTTGTGGATGTACTAATTGGTCATGACCATAGAAATATGAGTGCTTATATTAATCCTGATTGTGAGTGGAATATAATTCATATTGATTTAGTGACAATTATTTTGGATAACATTCAACTAACCACTCATTCCTCTATCCTCATGAATGGTGAAAATTATGATTGCATGGGTCAAATTGTGTTGCCTATTGTGGTGAATGGTATGGAACTTTTTGAAACATTTTTTTGTCATGGAAGGTATAGATGAAGACTTGGTTATAGGCACTCAAAGGTTTATTAAAAGTCATCAAGAGTTTGAAGTGTCGTGTCCATCAATTATGTCTAAATCTACATGTGTGGCCATTGAAAATCCTGATGATTATCCTCATTGTATGGATTGTGGACATAATCATCTATTCAAAGATTGTGCTTTTAATCCACAAAATAGTCTTTCCACTCATGCTTTTTCATCTAACCTTTCTTTGAGTAAGTCACAGGAAACCTTGACAAATGATGAAGTGGAGGACTCCAAGTGTTTGGGGGATGTGGAAGGGCCCTCTCTTCCTCTCAACTTGAATTCTCCTTATGAATCCATGGGCAAGGATGTGCCACATTTGGCTCATCAAGAAGAGGATAAGCAAACACTTTGTAACAACACTATGGAAAATGATGTCACATCCATTGTCAATCATGATAATTCATCACCCATTTGTACATCTAGAGATTCTATGTGTAATAAGGATAAATGCATCGCTGAATCTCTAGATCGATCTCAAACCACACAACCTTATGATCCATTGCATGAGCATGATATATGTAAAGAAACTCAACCTTTGTTGAACTCCCCATGTAAAGATGAGTTTTTTCTAAAGACTCACATAGAAGGCCCAAAAGACCCATACATCAAGAAGAGGTCACATTTCCCTTGTAATGTAAAGCAAATTTGGGTGGCCAAGAACTTACTTAGAGCCCAACCAAATCGCACTATGATATGGGTACCAAAGAAAGCTCTTATACAAACTCAACCCTCTCACACTAGACTTCATAATCTACGGTCTAGATTCACCATGCCTTATCATCAAGAACGACCACTTTTGACAAAAGGATTCAAAGAAATAAAGTCAACAATCAGAAAAGATCCAAGGAGAAACCTCAAGGCTAAGACCAACAAAGCGAAGACATATTGGCGGCCTAAAACCTCTTCGTGCAGCATCCATGGGTGTCGGACCCAACCTTGCCCAATGCACAGCATATGTTTAAGATGCACACCAAGTATGCACACGAATAGGGCCTCATCCAAAGGCCAAGCATTTGGCACACTTAGTTTAACCCAGGCACACAAAGGGCACATGTACATAGATTTCAAAAATTTGCTTTTTATTTTTCTTTTTTTCAGGATGGTGGACAAAGGTATCATCCATTTCGAATGGCTAATGGAAAAGAAGCAGCTCTTGGAATTGGACATTTGGAGAAGGCCTCATCATCGCCTCACCCTTGAGCACTTTGCTCAAGACCCATCCATTTTTTGCACCATTTTTTTATTGTATGCATTTTAGAGTATGCATAAGATAGGGTCACATTACAAGACCGTGCATAGACACTTTTTTGTTTTCCGCCCATGCACTCTTAGTCCCCACTCATGCATATGGACTAAGAAGAGATGAATTAATTTCATCTATTTGTATATAGCATCTACAGTTTTTCGTATCATTCTCATACATCATCCATCCATTACCAAAAAAAAAAAAAAAAGCCATTCTAGCATATTCACTTATATGAGGCAAAAGAACCAAGTTAAAGCACTCGACTCCAAACAAAAAGCAAGATGAAGAAAAGCAATAACGCAAAGCACTCCAATGGTGCAAGGATCATGCAAATCAAAAGGGACTCCTACACGTTCTTCCACAAAAGCTCCATACTTGCAAAAGCTTTGTCGAGGACGACAAAGTCAAGGAGGGGTGGAGTGTTGAAGGATACAACATGTATTTCTTGGATCCATTTCATTTTCATCATCGTTTGTACCTTTTTATACCTTTCATTCAGTTAATAAAGCACTCTTGTATAGGTGTGTGTGAGTGCCACACTAGAGAATAAGTGGGATTCATTCTCCTTTCAGTTGAGAAATCCCACATAGCATGCTTTTTTGCCATTTTGTATATAAAGAGGTCTCCACCTCTTCTTTGGGGGGGCTCTTTTAGAAGTAATGAGATAATGCTACTTTGTAGTTAGACTCTTACTCTTTTTGTTGTCATGATGTCCGTCCGTGTTTGTTCTCTTCTTGCCTAACACTTGTGACACGTTGATGTATGATTACATCGCTATTATGCTTGTGATTACGATTATGTGCATCATTCGTGATGCTTATGTTGTGTCTTCTTGTTAATAACGTTGTTAATCATGCGTTGACGAAGCGCCATTACGTCTGCTGAGTGCTTCTACGCAAACATTTGGGTTTCATGAGATACTTCTTGGTTTGACAAGTATGAGTTGTGATGCTACAACGTCAACAAGGTGCAAAAATTCCTCATAGTAAATGCCATATTGTTGCACATATCCATTAGCAACCAATCTAACTTTATAGCGATGAATGCTACTATCTGACTTTCTCTTTATCTTGTAAACCCACTTTGTAAGTGTCATCTCCTATTTGGACTTTATGTTTATTCCTTGGATCCTCCAATTCTAACAGTAGAGCTACATCCCCTGCTGCATGGTTTGAACAACCTAAGTCTATATAGAATACATTGTCATATTCTTTACCTTGCTTTATAGTCATGTTCATAAGAAGAAGTGAATCTTCTTGAGTTTGATCATGTGCATGGTTGTTTTAGTCTCTCCTTCCTTTGTATCCTCCTTGGCAGTTGTTGTATGAGTTATTATTGTATCCATTCTTTTTGTTGAATCTACCTTGTGAGCTTCCATAGCCTCCTCTATTGTAACTTCTTCCTCTTTGATTTATAGGATTCCTAAAACAATTCTCAATAATGTGATTAGTTAAGCCACATATGGCACATGGAGGAGTGCTTTGAGCTGTTCCCCTAACTTGTCTTCCTCCTCTGCCTCTTCCTCTTGAGCCTCTACCTCTTTCTGCAAAGTTTGCTTGAAAGGTGTTGCCCTCATCATTAGACTTTTTACCCTTGTCTTTACTATCTTTACTCTTGTTCTTATCTATCTAGAGAGCAGATGATTGATTACCTTTTGAGATGTCTCCATTCTTCATAAGCTTTGGCTCATGTGTGAACAATTGTCCCATGAGAGTGTTGAAATCAAGAACTTGTATATCCATGTAGAGGTCCATAGTTGTGATGAAAGCTTCCCATTTATCTTCTGCCTTAATTCTATTGATTACTTGTCTCAATATATTCTCTTCATCAATGATTTCTCCAATGCTTCCAAGTTGGTCTTCTATGTCATTCATTTTGATGATAAAATCATTCAAACTTTGCTTGGGCATCTTCTTAAGTGTGTTGAATTCCATCCATAGTTGATTCTTCCTTGCCTTGGTACTTGATAAGAAGAATGCTTCAAGAGCACTCCAAGTCTCTTGTGAATTCTTGCAACTCCTGAGGTGTGGAGTAAAAAATAAAAAATTGAGTTTAGAATAAATGACCTTGCTAGAGCATCCTTTGAACACCATGTGTTTCACCTCTCATGTTCTTCTTGAGTTGGTTGGCCTTTGCTCCTAAGGATCGGCATCATCTCATCTCCAGATATGTAACCATAGAGGTTTCTCCCTTGATTATAAGCTTCCATTCAAAGTGACCAAGTTGAGTAGTTACCTAGATCCAATTTGTCTATGGATGAAGGAAATCCATCTCCCATGTTGATTTGTTGTTGTTCGGATACCACTATGAGGAGATGGTGAGATAGGTTCTAGAGATGAGTTCGTGCTGCACAAAACCTGCTCTACACCTACCAATCTAACTTTAGGGATGCTTAATAAACTTTTTTAGCATCACAATGATGCATTTTGAACCACCAAGTCCTTTGGAACATCATTCCAAAATTTTTGCATCAAAACAGCTAACTTGCATGGGCAAAAAATGTGAAGAACCTTCTAATTTGAGAATAGAAGGTCTCCGTATAATGCTTACAGCTCACAAACTAGTATGAATTAACCAGATTCCTTTTCACACATCTAATTGAAGTGTATAGCTAACTAAAAAAAGTTATTTTAGAAATTTAGTTATACCATACATTAAAAATGAATCTAATAAGTCAAGGGCATCATCCCAACTTTTCAAGATCTAGAAGTTGTGCAAACACAGTCACCTTCCTTGCTTCATATCTCAAAATCTGCTTAACCAAATGTGATGAAAATTGATATGCAAACACTACACTAATCTAAATATCCCAAGTTAAAGTATGGAAAATGAATGAGTACATGTAGAGAAATCAATTCCACAAGATCACTATAATGAAGAAATTGCAATACTACATAGTAGATAGATATATACTTGATGATCAGTATCATAATGTAAATGCTATTGAACATACGATGCAAGGGAAGTGTAGTGGACTACACATAGATAATGTGAGCTCAAGGTATGCTCAAGTTTTTTGCTCAATACCTCTCAAAATGGCTCACATATACAATGATGAAAAGTATGTACATTTATACACATGGCTTGAGTTTGAATTTAAATTTTCCCTCACCTAAACATGATCCTACACTTTAGGGACTTGATTGATTGGATTCCTTCACCAGATAAGTCATGGGTTCATTCTCCTAAATTCAAGAGATGCCATCATCTTTTGACTTTTACGTTTATTCAAGGTAAATATACTAAAATTGTCAAGCATGAGTTCATATGTAGTTCTCTCTTGTGAAGAGCTAAATGAATCTGTAGTCCTAAGTTGTTAGCAATGCAACTAGGCTTGCTAATTGCACCAATAGGGCAAGCCAAAGAAAAGTGGGCAAAGCTTGGATGAATCAAGGACAAAATGGTTGCAACCAAAGTGAAGGAAGGAGCCCAAGATAAAAGGTTGTCAAGCACATAGAGTGTGCATTTGAAGTTTTGAAGACTTGAAGATTAGACCCAAAGGTAAAGGTGCTAAAAGCAAGGATGTCTATTAGAAAAACCGTGAAGATTTGAAGGATTTGAAGACAAGTAAAGCAAGGTTTGAAGATTTCCAGAAGTCAAGAAAGTTTACATCAAAATGTGGAGCGGGTTTCCATCAGGTTGAAGACCATTTTGAGAAGACGAAGAAATGTTTCCCAACAAAGCTTAGCATTAAATTCTCATAAGAAAAAAAAAACACAAGAAAAAGAGGAAATTAGGAGCTCAAAGAAAAGTCTCCCATTATGAACCTCAAGGAAGCATGTAGAGAGCATGTGGATGAGATCTCAAACATTGAGGATTTCTTGTGTTGTTTTGTAGGCAATGAAGAAAGCTTGGAAGATGTAGAAGTTAGAAATGCTTCACATGAAGAAAAACTCATGAAAGAGTTCATTTATGAGTAGCCCATTGTTGATTTTCGAAGTATACAATCAACCATGAAGGATGAAGAAGATTATGAAGCAAGGGGGAGTTCGCTTGCAAGGATTTGAACACAATATCCATATTTGTAAGAGAAGTTGTCACGCTCAAAGAAAGAGTAAGAACAGCCATAAAAGGTAATTTCAAAGCATTAGGAGGAGCGACCTCTATGGAAGGAATGCTTAGAAGGAAAAGAGCAGCCATGATACACAAAAGAAGGCATAACGATAAGTTGGAGAAAGCATGAAAACCATCATGACATCAAAGAGAGTGTAGAAATTACAACCATAAACAAAGTCAAAGATGATTTCAAGGAGAAAGGAGGATCAAAGCAAAGCATGCAAACCTAGAAGACATGAAATCATGAAGGCATACAATGAAAGATATTTGCAAAGAAGGGACAATAAGGAAGAGAGTGAAGCAACAAAGGTATATGTAGCCAAGGTGATCTCATTCCATTGTATAATTTTGTATGAAGCATGGTTTATGAGACATTCAAGAAAAGATCTTTCTAAGAGATAAAGCAACAAGGACGAAGTGGAAAGAATCCATAGAAGATTATACGCAAAGAAGAAAGATGACCTACCTATCAAAGAAATAGATATAAGGGCAATAGAAGCAAAAGGAGAAGAGGAAAAAATTTGAGAGTAGCATGGAACTCTAGATTGTAGCTTGAGGGGGAGGGTTGAAAGTTATGAAACTTGTGCACGCTCCAACTGAGGCTTGAAACATACTTGCCTCCCATTATTTACATCTTCATCATTTATGTTTAAGCTCAAAAGAAGTTAGGCCTTGAAAATAAAGGGATTACACTCATGACCTTCATATAGAGTGTTGAAGTAAAGCGGCAAAGTTATTAATGGCTTGGAGAAAGGCCAAAATATGATTGAAACTCTAAGGTAATAAATAAAGGCACAACATAATCCATGTGGACTGATTTGCAGCACCAAAAGTCATCCAAAAAAATGCGAAGACAAATCACAAAAAGTGAAAGGTCAAGTGGTGAGAGAAGATGCAAGCATAGGTGAAGAGGCACAAACTCCCATGAACAATTCTCTATATATAGAA
>CM035408.1:28257020-28312020 GCA_020310875.1 Ceratopteris richardii | reverse complement strand
GTCTCGCCAGATAGTTCACTTGTGCATACCATTCTTAATGGTCTTCTAGATTCATATCAAAGTTTTGCTTCTACTCTTCCATTGATGGTGAACGGCAATCCAAATGTCTTAACATTCGAGGAGTTAGTCTGTTTTGGTGCAAGAAGATCAGACTAGCTAGGACATGTCCATTATGCAAGTTGCAAATCAAGCTTTCTTAGCTAGTCAGAAGGGAAAAGGTAAATGGAGCTCATCTACTAGTAAGAAAAAATCTGCTAATTTTTCATAGTCCAAAAAGGAAGACAAAAACAATAAGAAGAAATAGTTCTAAAAATACTGTAAAGGAAATGATCATGTCATAAAGATTTGTCCAAAATTGGTTGCAAAAGAGGAAAAGAAAAATGAGATTGGAATGGTTGTAGAGGCCTCTACATCTAAAAGAGAGTTTGTTAATCTTGTGCAGAAGGAAGAATGAGTCTTTACTACTATTTGTAGCTATGCTTATCTTCTCATGAATATTGTATGTTTATAGTAGACTCAGATGTTTGGTGCTTTGATAGTGGTGCAACCAAACATATTACCTTGCAGTGTAGTTTCTTCAGTTCACTTGAGCCTATCCCTATAGGGAATACTCTTGCATGCACGAACATCTCCTCTTGTCCTATCATGGGAGTTGATAAGATCATTCTAACTACTATTGATGGTAGTTCTTTCAAATTGTTGGATGCTTTGTTTGTGGCATGGATCAAGAAAAATCTTTTCTCAGTTTCAACATTAGCTAAGATCAACTTATTTGTCAATTTTTTTTATGACACATGTAAAATTCATGATCTATCAAATGGTGACGTTATTATTGCTTCTTGCATTTTATGTCATGAGCTGTATAAGCTCATAGAATATGCAAAAATTTGTTAATGATTTAGCATGTGCAATTCAAGATCCTAAGGCTATATAAGATGCAAAGCTCTGGCATGCACACTTTGGTCAAATGAATCTTGCTAGTTTGATACACTTGTATAAATCTCAAATGGTGTCCTCTATGCCCAAAATTGAGGAACTTGGTAAACAAGTATGTGAGGGCTATATTTTGGGAAAAATGCAATGTTCCTCCTTCCCAAAAGATGGTTAAATTAGAGCTACTTATAAATTATAGCTTGTTCACAATGATGTATGTGGTCCTATGCAAACACCTTCTTTGGGAACTACCTTTACTTTGTGACTTTTATTGATGATTCTTCTAGGCATGCATGGGTGTATCCATTGAAGGCAAAGTCTGAAGTCTTTATGTTGTTCAAATAGTTTTTGGTTTTTGCTGAAAATCTATCAACATGTAGATTGGGAACCCTCCATTGTGATCAAGGGGGGGAATATATGTCTCTTGATTTTGATGCATGTGTAGATGAATGTGAGATAAAACATCAGCATATAGTGTTGTATACACCTCAATCAAATGGAGTTGCCAAAAGATAGAAGAGGTCTCCCATGCAGATGGCAAGGCACATGGTCAAAAGTTTCAAGAATCTTAGAAACCAAAGAGGAAGAGTTACAATAAAGGAGGCTATGGACGCTCAAGAGGTAGATTCAACACCAACAATGGCTACAACAATGACTCATACAACAACAATAATTATCAACGAGGATATAGAGGAAGGAGAGACTACAACAATTATGCAAATGATCAAACTCAAGAGGACTCATTACTTTTGATGAACATGACTATGAAGCATGATAAAGCAGATGAACATGTATTCTATAAAGACTCGTGTTGCTCAAATCATGTAGTAAGGAACATAGCTCTACTCTCACACTTGGAGGATCCAAGGAATATACATGAAGTCCAAACAAGAGATGACACAAGGCATGCAATGGAGAAGATAGGCAATGTGAAAACTTCATATGGTAATATGAACCCATTCAGTAAGGTATTGTATGTGCCAACTATCACCAAAAATCTCATAAGTGTAGGTCAGATTGTTGAAAAAGGATTGCAGGTTAGATTCACAAAGAATGGAGCATTTGTTCAGGATCCACATCAAGGATTCAAGAGGATAGAAAAAGGGGAAAAGTCAGGTGGACTATTTACATCCAAGCTCCAATATACTAGGAACATTGCATTGTTCAATTATGGTAGTCAAACCCTATCAAAATAGGAAATTTGGAAGAAATGGTTAGCTCATATAGGTGAAAGGGCCTTGAAGCAAATTATTAGGGACCAAAGTGTGCTTGCTCTACCAAATATATCCAAACAATACATGATATACAAATGTAGTGCTTGTGAATTTGGTAAGTCTCACAGACAACCATTCACTACAAAGGGATACCTTCATGGAGATCTATTGGAGCTAGTCCATACACATGTATAGGGACCAAGCAAGGAGCCTTCAGTCTTTGGATCAAGGTATTATGTGTCATTCATTGATGATTGTAGCAGATGGATAATACTATATTTTATGAAGCATAAAGAAGAAGTGTTCTCTTGTTTCAAGCAATATCTAGCACTTGTAGAAAATCAAATAGGTAAGACTTTGAAAAGGCTAAGGTCAAATGGAGGGGGAGAATATTTCTTCAATGATTTTGACTCTTATCTCCAAGAGCGAGGAATCAAAAGAGAGACTACAACCAGGTGTACTCTAGAGCAAAGTGGAGTGGCAAAGAGAAGATATAGAACCATACTCTGTGCTGCAAGGTCAATGCTAAATGAGAAAAAGTTGCCTAATTACCTATGGGTAGAGGTTATATCCACAACCACCTATCTCATCAATAGACTCTTATCAAAAGAATAAGATAGGATGACACCATATGAAGCATGGAATGGAAGAAGACCTAGCCTTGATCATTGCAAGATCTTTGGGTGCACAACATATGCACACATACCTTCACAAATTAGAGGAAAATTAGATCCAAAGGTGGAGAAATGTATATTCATTGGTTATGAACTTAATCAAAAAGGTTATAGACTATATAATCCAAGCAATAAAGGATTTATTTTAAGTAGAAATGTTATGTTTGATGAAAAAAAATCTTCGTTTGAACATGATTGCAAGAAAATCAAACTTTGCTATGACCTAGAGGAAGACTTTCCAATATTGTCAAAGATAAATGAGCATACAGATGAAGAATCAAGTGATTCTTAAGAAGACCAAAATACTCTAAGAAGGGAAATCAATTCTTGGAACTCCAAAGGCAAAGCCAAAGTGCAGGAGATGAGAGATGTGGCAGAATCATCTCAAAAAATTATAAGAAGCTCTACTAGAGAGAAAAGGAAGTCATAAACATACGGTTATGACATCTCTTTGGTCACTAAGCATTCAATTTACATAGCACACGATACAAACTCAGAAGAACCATCTACCTATGAAGAAGCCAAGAAGTAATCTAGATTGGAGAGATGGCATGTAAGAAGAGATAGAAGCTCTACAAGAAAACAAGAATCAGGAATTGGTTCCCAAGAAACCATCTATGAAGGTCATTGGCTCAAGATGGATTTACAAGGTAAAGAAAAATTCTGATGGCTCAATTAACCGGTACGAAGCAAGTCTTGTAGCCAAAGGGTTTGCTCAAACCCAAGGAATTGACTATGAAGAGACATTCTCAGCTATGGCAAAAATGCCTACAGTTAGAGTACTCATGAGTGTAGCATCCTCCAAGAATTGGAATATCTATCAAATGGATGTTAAAAATGCCTTTCTAAATGATTGGATTTGCAAAGGAGATTTCATGGCTCAACCTCTTGGCTTTGAAGATCAATCATATCTAGAATATGTATGTAGGTTAAGGAAAGCCTTATATGGCTTGAAGCAAGCTCTTAGATCTTGGAATCATAGACTTGACACTTACTTGCAGGATAAAGGCTTTATGGTAAGCAAGGCAGATCCTTCCCTCTTTATCAAGAGGAACCACTCAGAGTCCATATACCTTTGTGCATATGTGCATGAAATTATCATTATAGGTAATGATGCAAATGGAATCAAGATGATGAAAGCTCAAATGAAAGAAGAATTCAAGATTAGTGATATTGAACTTCTCACATACTTCCTAGGTTTGGAAATAGTATATATAGAGAAAGATATATTCTTGACCCGGAGAAACTACATTGGGGATATTCTTACCAAGTTCAAGATGGAAAATACAAAGGTTGCAACTACACCCATGGAGGTAAATCTTAAGCTAAGTGCACATGAAGGTTAGTTGATTGGAGATGTGACTAGTTACCAAAGCCTTTTTGGAATCTTGAACTATGTTACTCTAACTACAGTACATATTTGCTATGGAGTTAGTGTGCTAAGCCAATTCATGCACACTCCAAGGAAGCCTCACATGGAAGCAGCCAAGAGAATCCTAAAGGATTTGAAGGCTATCTTAATTTTGTAGGTACCAAATTGATTCCGTGGTCTTCCAAGGAGCAACCTACAATTGCTCTTTCATCAACAAAAGCTGAATATAGAGGACTTGCAAATGCTACACAAGAAGAAATTTGTATTAAGACTCAATATTTAGATTTAGGGTTGAGTACTTCTACTCCACACATATTTGGGGACAACATCAGCTCATTACATCTTGTTGCTAACCCTATCTATCATGCCACGACCAAACATATAGAAGTTCACTATCATTATGTCAAGGAAAAGATCATGAGTAAGGATATACAACTCTCATATGTATCCACACATCAACAATTCACATATATGATGAAAAAGCATTTTATGGAAGCAAATTGAATAGGTTCAAATCAATGATTAGACTACAAGAAATCATGAACGATTGAAGATGCAAGCATCTTAGGCTTGAGGTAGAGCTGTTGGTGCAATCTGCAAGCCTAAGTGCTTGGCTAATCATTCAGGAATACACGTCATTTTATCTCTTCACAAGAAGGAACTTCATGTGAACCTATGCTAGTCTTTTGGGCATAGTTACTTTGGATAAATGTAAAAGAAAATAAAGAAATGAATCCCTTGAAGTTAAGGAACTAACACCATGACTCCTATGGTAGGAAGAATCAATTCAAATCATCCCTAAAGTGTAGGATTACTTTTAGGTGAGGGAAAATTCGAATTCAAACTTGGAACATGTGTATAAATACACATATTTTTAGTCATGGGATACATGATCCATTCTGAGAGGCATTGAGCTACTTTAGTGAGGATACATTGATCCCACACCACTTATGCATGGTCCACTACACTTCCCTTGTATGATATGCTTATTATCATATATGTTTTGATACACTTCTCCAAATACATCTTTGTCTACTGTTTTTTGTAGCATCTTCATCATTATAGTAATTTTGCCGAAATGATTACTCTCTCTTTACTCATTCCTTATCAATAGTTTAAACTTGATTTAGTTAGCTTGAATTTTCTACTACTTGCATATTAATTTGCGTCACATTTGGTTTAGCCAAACTTGAGATATGAATCATAGAAGGTGACTATAGTTGCATACCTTCTAGATCTTGAAATGTTAGGATGACCCCCATGACTTCTTAGAATCATTTCTCAATGTATGGTGTGGCTAAATTGATGAAATAACTTAATTTAGCTAGATACACACTATAATTAGATGTGTGCAAAAGCTCTCTAGTCTGTCCATACTAGGCTCTGAGCTCTGAGCAAAACACTGAGCACTTCTATTCCCCAAATAGAAGGTTTCTTCACATTTCTAGTACATGCAAGCTATCTGTTTTAATGTGAACTTTTGGGAATGATGTTCCAAAGCACTTGGTGGTTTCGAATGCATCAATGTGAAGCCAAAAATGTCTATTATAGATCCCTAGAGTTAACTTTGCAGGTGTAGAGAAGGTTTTGTGCAACATTAGCTCATCTTTGGAGCTTACCTATTCATGTCCTCATAGTAAAGGAGATCATTAGAATAGGTTAGGACTGAAAAACCAAAAGATATCATTTATCAAAGATGAGTGATCCTTTTTAGTGTCTAAAACCACAAATCACATCCAAAAATTCATTTGCAAAAGAGTAGGTTTCATGGAGAGAGCAATTAGCAACTAATATCATCGAGCTTCATATCATTTAGAACATGACATAAAAGGAGAATTTGAGGCCAAAAATTGAGAGGAAAGACCATTGAGGTGAGATCTTCACCTTAGAATCATCATCATTATGTAGGGTGAAATGGCACATCTTGAGTGTCCTGGGAAGCACTTGTAGGTACATCATAGTATTTTTTGTGATACAGACACATATGAGAAGAGAGGAGTGCACAAGGGGCACAAAAATCACTTTCAAATTTTAAAAAAAGCTAGAAAAAGTCCAACTATCATGACCAATTGAAATTGGAATCGTGATTTTTGTCAAAACCATAAGTATCGTGTATCACCAATATCAACATTGTGTGTCCTCTATCATGACCCTTGAGTTTCATGTATTATTTTCCTATGTATCCTGTATCATCTAGCCAAGCATCATGTCCTTGGAGTGGTGTATTGTGTATGGTTTGAGGCTTATGTATCGTGTATCATGAGTTTATTAGGACAAGTCCTGTTTGAGCTACAAACCATACTTAGGAAAATTTCACTTTAAAATCATGCCCTAACCTAAAACTCGATTTTTGAAACATCCAAAATTTGAAGATAAAAAGAACTTAGGCTAGAAAAACCGAAGGGAATCCTCTACTATGAATAAACCTAACATCAGGACATGTCTTTTCCTTCACAAGAGTGTGATTCAGAGAAGCACCCACTCCACATATTCAAATACTTCTAGTATATGTGAAAGTGATATAATGTCAACCTCAAAAGACATGCATAATTTCGTCTTCTCTACAAGAGACATGGCTTCGATAGAAGGGGAATGTAGAACTGCTTTATAGAGTTAATCTTGCTACCATTTATGACTTGAATGGTCTAGAAGACTCCTCAAACGTCCCATATTTGGATAGAGAGAAAAGAAGATATTGGGAAATAATGGACACAAGATCTAAACTCTAATATATGGTTTTGTTAGTGTTTCCTCCAAAGGAATAGGCAATTACATCTCATCATCCACAAAGTCAAGAACAAAGGTAAGGGAACCCTAGTCTTGGAAAAAGTGGTTGTATTCATTTGAGAAATACTTTCCCGTCCATCTGACCTTAATCTCTTCAATTTTTGTCTTGTAACCCTTTTTGCATATACATGATAATGTTTAAATGTGCTAAACACTTCTAACTTATCTTTGATCACATAAATAGTGATCCACTTGGTAGCATCATCAACATAAATGACATAATATCTTGAACCATTTATGCTAAAGCCCATTGAAGGACCCCACACATCTATATTCACCAATTCAAGTCTTTCTGAATACATGAAACCATGTTTGTTATATGATTGCTTATGAGCCTTACCTAATTGACATGCTTCACATCTGTATGTCATGTGTTGACCTGTAACATTAGGTAATCCAAGTACTGAATCATTGTTAATCATCTCTTTAATACCTCTTTCATTAAAGTGTCCAAGCCTTTTGTGCCAGAGATCTAACTCAGATATCTTTTTTTCTCCATATGTGAACAAGGCATGTCCAACATTACTTGCACCTTCAATGTGAAAACTCTTTCTTCTTTCTTTCCTGTAACAGTTTTCTTATACTCTTGATTAGGGTCTTCAACATAAACTCCATTATTAGTGAACCTCACCTCATATCCTTTTTCCACAATTTGTCCCACACTAATCAAATTCTTTGGAACTGTAGGAACATACAAAACCTTACTCAAAACAAACTTCCATCTTTGGCCTTCATTGATCTAATAGACTTCACCGTGTGCTTTGTATTGTCACCTATTTGAACTATATGATTATCCACTTTATTCTCTAAATTAGTCATTAAAGCAATGTTACCACTCAGATGATTGTTGCATCGTGAATCAATGTAAAACACTCTTTGTTCTTCACTTGAAACTTCACATGTTGCATTCATGAATAGGGTTGAATCTTCCTTCTGATCCGATGCATAATTGTAGTAGGTATTGTTGTAGGACTGACCTTGAAAGTTTCTTCCACCATTCCTTCCAAAGAAACTTCTATTACCTCTACCTCTGAAACTTCCTTTCTGATTTCTTCCACCTCTGCCTCTTTGATTATAATTCTGATTAAAGATACTAACACATTGATTGTTATGCCAACATTCAAGAGTAATATGATTAGTCTTACCACATATCCAACAAGCTTTCACATTATCATTGTTGTTTCTACCTCTTCCTATACTTCTGCCACTTCCTCTTCCTCTTAGGAAGTTTGCTTGGCTTGAAGTACCTTCATCTTCAATTGATTGTTGCTTTCCTTTGATAGCCTTCTTCTTATCCTTAGAATACATTGCATGACCTGCATTCTTATCAACATCTCCTTTGATATCATTCTCAAAGGTTATCACATGACCTAATAATTGATTCAAATCAGGAGTAAAATGATCTAATGAAAGTTTTGTTGATAATATGAATGGCTTCCACTTCTCATCTCCTCTTAAACTTGTGAAAAATTGTCTTACCAATTTATCTTCTTCAATGTCTTCATCAACTACACCTAAAGAATCAGCAATGTCTTTCATCTTTGTCACATAATCAGATATTGATTGTGAAGCCTTCTTCTTGAGTGTGGTAAACTCTACCCATATTGATGCTTTTCGTGACGTAACTGTATTCTAGAAATGCTCCTCCGAAGCACTCCATATCTCACTTGCACTTTCAAGTCCTCTAATATGAGGAAGCAAGTAATCATTTACTCCCATGTAGATAATACTCCTTGTTTGAGCATCCTTCTTCATCCAAACCTTCAAGTCTGCAAGCTCCTCCCTAGTTGGAACACTAGGATCTTTGAATTCTGGCTTCTCTTCTTCTCTTGTAATGTATCCCATCATATCCTTGCTCATAAGATGAGCTTCCATCCTCACGGACCAAGTTGGATAGTTCTCTCTATCCAACTTCTCAATTTGAAGACTATCTCCCATTCTTTCTTCACCTGTACTAACAAATTTTCAACCTTATAAGTAATAGATGTACCTTTGCTTCAACATTTACTCCTTTTGATCCTTTTGATTGCTCTCATGTGTCTCCCCTTATCTTTTTCTTCACACTTTGTCCTTTTGAATCTTCAAATGTTGAATTTTGTATGTCTGCAACAGTCAGGGTCTTCCTTTCCTTCAACTTTGATCAAATCTACTCTGATACCACTGATGGAGATGATTAATATCCAAAAGATAAGTTATACTTGAATTTAGAACACCTCTATATCAAGGATAACTCAAAACCTTCTTCAATTTTGGAAAACCTTTGCCAATTTATGAACAATCAACAACACTTTAGTAAACAATGACTATATTCAAGAAAATCTACTTCACAAAATGTATTCATTGACTTATGAAATGGTTAAAGTTTCTTATGAAACTTTGAAACAATACTCTTCTAATGTTTCCACAACTATTCCAAGTGAAAAGTATTCAAAAGAATTCGCAAAACTTCAGATTTACTTCAATAAGTAAACCTATATCTGAAACAGCCTTTCTCTACAAGTGAGATTTACATATGCAACTTTAAATGCATGCTTCTCACAAACTAGATGCCATTTGATCGAATGCTTTTAGAAATACGTTGCTTACCTTTTAACTTAAAGTTTGAATGCTTACTTGTGCTAAATTTTACAGTGTAGACTGAGTCTGATCAATTCTATGATCATCGAGATTGTGCATGTTTCGGTAGTCTCTCAACACCTGTTTACGTATGAATGTTCCTACACAAAATTCTCTCAGTCTGATTACAATTGGACTCTCAAAACTTGAACATAGATGCATTAACTATGGACTTGGAGACACACAAAATGATTTCACAAATGATTGAGCACAGAAGGAGAGAGATGGAAAACATTGAGGTGCTACTTCTTCAAACCATCTTCTATTCTGAATAGAAATAGATATGATGGATATATCTCACTCAATTTGTGAATTAATCTTCTATATCTCATCTATATTTCATCTCTCATACATATCACGACTATATACAAGTGTATATATACATATGAGTGTGTATTCGTCATCACTTCAAATTATTTGTGAAGTATTTATAAAACTAATATACATGTGTATATAGATCATCTCTTTCGGAACCTCCACTTCACTTCATGCTTTTAGGCTTCAATATTTTCTTCAATTCTTCACTCTTAAGCTTCATGTAATCATCAATTGTTGATTGTCTTGCTCCAACAATAATGAATGGGAAATTAGGGTTACACTAAGACGTACCTCTTAGCCTTGATTTCCAAGCTTTTGTGTCCTTCTCCTAGAGTCTTCAAAGGTGTTTTCCTACTTTGCTACCAATTTATGGAATTTAATCTCTTAGATTTGCACACTAGAAGTGAAATGAGCCCGATACCTAGTCCCTCCATTCACCTTTTTTACTACCCTATAGAAAAAATCTGATTCACTTGCCTTAAACCAATCCAAATCACCTAAGCTTTTAGCCCCACTTAGTGTGGTTCATAAGCTTTCCAATAATCTATAGAAAATGGCAAATATATCTATTTAGGTCAGTCAAAAACTCTCTACAAAATAGACTATGTAGAGATGTAGGATATGCAAAAATTAGGGTTACATAGATACACCAATTTCTTCTCACATAAAACTTATTTCAAGAAGCCCTCTTAAGGAAAGTAAGACACATATATAAGTTACATGATGCACCTTAAGTCCATTGAATTAGATATGTAAACGAAGAGTTACAACTATTATAAGTAGACTATGTCTATACATACAAGAGGCTAGAGGGGGTGTGGGCTTGATAGCTCCTCCTTACTCCTCCCTTGTGCATCTAATGTCCTCCTCTACATTTCTCCTAGCTTGGACATAGTCTAGTTCTTGGACATCCGGTCTTGTACTCTTGTAATCTCGTAGTACGAGATCATGTCGAGTTCTTTCTTGTATCCAGTTCATCTCCTAGAAGGGAGTTCTTGTAATCCAGATATCTTGCCTCATACTTACGATCCCGGGTTGTGGGATCTCATGTATCATCTCTAGTCCAGTTTTCCATACCTATTGGTCCCAGGTTGTGGGACGTCTTGTATCGATTACATCTTCTTGTATTATTTTCCCTACGTGGGTGTTCTTGTAATCATAAGTGTATCTCTGAAATCTTGTCTACTGTAGTCAGAGAGCACAATCTAGTGCTCCCCTGACATTTTGGCAAGACTATCTTCATCAAGACCAAGCACCATGGATTCCTTATGCAAGGAGATTCAATCTACCATAAAGCACTTCATCGAACATGTCCAAGAGATGAAAAGAATGCTACGACAAGATGATCGATCCATTTCAGACTATGCCTTGAATATCAAGATGTTGTTTCGTGGAACTACATATCAAGAAGACTACATGGTTAATCAATTTCAAAGTGGCCTCAATCCCAAAGTCAAATATCTCTTGCTATCAATGCCTCAAGCAAATACCTTAGAAGAGGCTATCAATCAAGCCATTCAGTGTGAGAATCAGTTGTTAAAAGAAAGCCAAGTCCAAGAGTTAGAAGTCTTGGATAATAAAGACATTATTCCTCAAGAATCTAAATCAAGAATCTTTGAAGGTGAAGAACTCATTATGAATGATATGGAGCATACAAATTATGAAGATAACAAGAAGATAAAGGACAAGGAGGAGTTCATGTTCAATCAAGGAGGCATGCTTACTCAAGGAACTCCATCAAAGATCTTGGAAACACTACAACACACCACTAAAAGCTCAAAGGACCTATCTTGTCATGAAGCTAAGGAAGCTCAAGGGAGACCCAGTCCTTCACCACCTTTCAAGATTAAGGATCATGAAGAATTCGAGGTTAATCATGTCTTAGATTCAAGAATCTCGCGAGGACGATTGGAATGCTTTATTCATTGGAAAGCATATGACACCAGCGATCGTACTTGTGAACTTATAGAAAATATTCAGAGAGCAAAAGTCAAGGTTCGTGAATTCCATAAGAAGAATCCAATGAAACCCAAGTTAGAGAACATGGCCGCTCCTCGTGGAACTCGTCGCTTGAGGGGGAGGTGATGTCATGAACAAGGAAACGATCTAAACCTTAGATTCCATGTCAATTTCTATATCTCATGATTGGCTCAGAGTTTGGCAAAACTTATGCTTCCATTGCATCCGCAACATGCCAAAACCCCAAGATCGACTGTTTATTTCTGAATTCTGACACTCGGATGTCCTAATTCAAGTCGATGACATCATGATGACATCATCAAGTCGCAACCGCCCTTGGGAACCACCCTTGAAAACCTATATAAGGAGGGGTTGGCCACATTCATAATCAGTCTTGCCAATACCAGTCTTGGGAGCTCAAGGAGTCATGACCGCCAAGTAAGTACTCTCCAAGTTCCAGTTCCAGTTCTTGTTTTGTTTCTTGTTCTAGTCCTGTCTAGTCTAGTTCTTGGACATCCAGTCTTGTACTATTGTAATCTCGTAGTACGAGATCCTCTCGAGTTCTTTCTTGTATCCAGTTCATATCCTAGAAGGGAGTTCTTGTAATCCAGATATCTTGCCTCATACTTACGATCCCGGGTTGTGGGATCTCGTGTATCATCTCTAGTCCAGTTTTCCATACCTATTGGTCCCGGGTTGTGGGACGTCTTGTATCGATTAAATCTTCTTGTATTATTTTCCCTACGTGGGTGTTCTTGTAATCATAAGTGTATCTCCAAAATCTTGTCTACTGTAGTCAGGGGAGCACTAGATCAGCTCCTTGAGTCTTGGATGACTCTCTCTAATTGAGCCTCCTTGAGTATATGTCTCTTAGTCTTCAATAACATACAACACCTTCCTACATTTGATGTCTCTTCACCTCGTTTTATAGCTTTTGGATACCTCTCCCAACATTTCCACCACCTTAGGACTATCGTGGCTGACCTTGAACTACCTTAAGTGATCCGACTCTTGAACTTGTCCACATTAAGGTCTTTTGATCCCTTTGTCCACCTTGAGCTTGCATAGTTCACACTTTCAACAAGATCCACCATGTAAATTATCAAAAATCCTCAATCATATCACAAAATCCATCATCTATTTCTTGATAGAGGTGCCAAGTGCACTTGTGAGCTTTAACACCATGACCAACCATTTATAGCTCTTCTAATATGTTCAAAAGGTAATCTCCTCAATATAGTATTTTCTGATGGACAAAGAAATCATCTTGAACCTCACATTCCATGTGACCTTATATATCTCATGATAGGTTCAAAATTTGGAGGAACTAGTGCTTCCATTGTGTCTCAAACGTGCCCCAACGCTAAGATTGATTGTGTTCTTGCTTAATTTTGATATCCATAGATCATGTTTTGAATTGATGATATCATCAATAAAACCACGATTGATGAACTGTCCTTGAGAACCTATACAAGGAGGTTTTGGACATATACATAGTCTTGCCAATGCAAGTCTTGGGAGATCAAGCAGTTATGATCACCAAATAAGTACTTTCAAAGTTCCAGTTCTTGTTCTTGTCTTGTTCCTTGTTCTAGTCTTGATTAGTCTAGTTCCTAGATATCTAGCCTTGTCCTCTTGTAATCTCACAGTACGATATCTTGTCTAGTTATCCCTATATTTAGTTCATCTCCTTGAAGGGAGTTCTTCTAATCCAGATACCTTGCTGTATACCCATGGTCCCAGGTTGTGGGATCTCCTCTATCATCTCTAGTCAAGTTATCCATACTTATCAGTCTCGGGTTGTGGGACATCTTGTATCAGTTACATATTCTTGTATTATTTTCCCTACACGCATGATCTTGTAATCATAAGTATTATTATCAATATCTTGTTTAGTCCAATTAGAGGGGAAAATCTAGAGCTCCCTTGACATTTTGGCAAGACTAGCTTCTATCCAAGACTAGGCATCATGGAGAACACTTATGAACAGATTGTGATATCAGTTCAAAGTCTCCAACAAAAAGTCAAGTACCTAACTCATCGAAAAACAAAAGTCGAGATGGGACATCCCATGCATAGAAGTACACCCATCCAAGAATTACAAGAAAGAATCGCGAATCTTCAAGAAAATCAAGGAACTATTCAAGTGAACAAACATCCTAGTTCATCCTTCATTAAGGAACCAAAGATTTGCATGCTAGAAAAGTTTGATGGTGATTGCACAAAGTTCCCCAGGTTCCTGCAACAAGTCAAAATGTACATCCATATGCAACCCTATAGATACCTTGATGATGCATCTAAGGTCAGTTTTATTATAACCTTGCTCTATGGTCAATTGTTATCATAGTTCACCCCAATCTTGGACAAGGACATGGTAGTACTTCTTGACTATGAAGGGTTTCTTTGAGAGCTAACCACCACCTTTGGAGATGCAGATACAAGTCGAGAAGCAGAAACAACTCTACAAGCTTTGTCAAGGTAACTGCCATGCCTCTACCTATGCATCGTAATTCAAGCAATTGATATGTGATCTCACTTGTTATGAGGTCTATTTCATAAGACCATTTAGATGGATTTTAAGAGATGATGTTAAGGACGTTCTGCTCACAATGCCAAAGGTTAAGACATTAAATAAATACATCACCCAAGCCATTCAATGTGATAACTACGTTTTTGAAAGAAAACAAGAAAAATAACTTGAAGGAACACTTTGCAAATGGAAACTCTTCCATAGCACTCCTACAGAAGAACCTATACAAATAGATGTAACTAGGTTCTAGCATCTAACCCCACAAGATGTGAGGAGATGGTTTGGTTATGTCGAGAGATGAGGTAGTGCTGCAAAAATCTTGCTCTACACCTTGCGAACTAACTACAAGGATGCTTACTAGACTTCCTTAGTTTAACAATGATGCATTTAGAACCACCAAGACCTTTAAGGCATCACTCTCAAATGATTGCATCAAAACACATAACTTGTATATGCAAGAAATGTGAAAAACCTTCTATTTTGGGCATAGAAGATCGTAGTATTATGCGCGGAGCTCACAACATGGTATGAATTGACTAGAGAGCTTCTGCACACATCTAATTGAAGTATATAGCTAACTAAAGCAAGTTATTTCATGAATTTATCTACAAAATGCAAAGAGAAATGAATCTAGCAAGTCAATGGGGTCATCCTAACTTTTTAGGATCTAGAAGGTGTGTAGACATAGTCACCTTCCTTACTTCATATCTCAAGGTTTGCTTAACTAATCTTGATGAAACTTGATACATGGGCTAACTATTCAAAGTTAAACTATAGCAAATGAGTAAGTACACGTAGAGAAATGGATTCTGCAAGATCATTGTAATGATGAAGATGTTGTAGTAAACAATAGATAGAAATTTACCTGAAAGAATGTATCAAATTATAAATGCCATTGGCTTTGAATATCTCGCAACTAAGAGTATGTGTATCTATACATAAGTTTTGAGTTTGAATTTTGAATTTTCCCTCACCTAAAAGTGATCCTATACTTTAGGGACATAATTGGTTTGATTCCTCTACCAAATGTGTGAGAAGAGATGATAGATACACTCCAAGGATGTGCTTGGTACTACAAAAACCTGCTCTATACCTGCCAAGATAGCTTTTGGGATGATAAGTAGACACCTTGTGCTTGCTTTGGAGCATCAACCTCAAATTGATCATCAAAAGAGACTACTTGACTCAAAATAGATGTAGCAAAACTTGTTATTTTTGGATGAGATGCACTCTGGAATTTCACTCAGAGCTCACAGCCTACTAGGAACTGATGAGAGATATTTTGCACATCTCTAATTAGATATATAATGAATATAAAGCAACAAATGTTTATGAATTTTGATGAACCATATTTGTTGGAGATAGATGTCTGCAAAAGCACGTGAACAACACAAGGAAGGAGAAGAAGCTTGGAGCACAACACACAATACTGAATGTATTACTAGAGAATGTACAAAGATAAGTAGCCCATTTAGGGTTGTAGGCGTATATACAAGCCGGGGGAAAAAACCTCCTAAAGAGGGAAAAAAGTGCCCCGGCGTTCCTAGAGTGCTCACACACATCACTACCTAAATATATCAACAAATCCCCCCTGGGAGTGATGCGGTGAACAAGGAGCTAGCACTCATGTATAAGGAAGTACCAAGCTATGTGGAAATCACTCCACAAAAGGAAGTAAGCCCAAAGCTTTGCGGAAAGCTTCAAACTTCTCCCTAGGTAGAACCTTCGTGAAAAGGTTTGCAATATTCTCCTGCGTGGGCTCATATGCCAAGCTGATCTCCCCAGCAGAGAACCTCTCCCTGACATAGTGATAATGCACCTCAATGTGCTTAGTGCGAGCATGGAACACAGGGTTCCTCGCAACTGCCAATGCGCTCTGACTGTCAGTGAAGATGGTGGTGGCAGAAGTCTGACCAACACCTAAATCAGCCATAAGGCGTCTAAGCCACACACACTCAACAGTCGATGTGAAAGCTGCCCTATACTCAGCCTCACAACTCGAAGTGGCCACAGTAGGCTGCTTCTTTCTCAACCAAAATATACATGAGCTACCAAGCATGAAGCAAAAGCCACTAGTGGACACACGAGTGTCATAGCAACCAACCCAATCAGAGTCAGAAAAAGCATGCAAATCTGGCGGTAGTGATCCCCCCTTGGGATAAAACAACCCAAGTAGTCGAGTACCACTCAAATAGCAAAAGATGCACTTAACGGCCTGCCAATGCTTGACTCCAGGGCAATGCATAAACCTGCTCATCTGTGAGACAGCAAACTAAATATATGGCCGAGTAATGCATAAGTAAATCAAGCATCCAACAGCCTGCTGATAGAGAATAGCATCAAATGCATCTCCAGTTGTTGAAGAATCACTCACAAATTTGACATGCAGACAGAGATACTGATGAAGAAAGACAAAGAGAAGCGGAAACAAAGCATTCAAGAAAATCAAAGCCTTAGTGAAGGGACAAATTCACGTTTGTAATATACAGCGTAGAAATTTCCAAAATTATGAGTTTGTTGAAACCCGGATCAAAAATTGTATATAAGAGAGCTGAGAGATAGGAGAATAAATATATGATGGAGAGAGAGTGCATAGAACTGGAATAGAATAGCGCATATAGACAAGGATAGTGATATAGAAGACGCCAAAGATTGCGTATGTAGAGATGAATAGTAAAACCTGAACTGTCGGGTATTCATCTGAGAGAGATGGTAATGAATAACTACTCAGAGTAGGAGAGTTTTCCATAGCTATGAGCAAAGTGAGGCCAAGCTATTTTGTACACATCTTCTCTAATAGAAAACACATGTTCATGTGGAAGATTAAGCGCATTCTTCGTATGTGAAGAAATCTGAGTAATTTCATGTTACTGTGAAAGTTAGTTAACAGTTATAGTTTTTCTCAGTAAACATTCTTTCGGTACTTCTGAGAGTTAGAACTCGTAACACAGTATAAAGATTTTTATGAGTGATAGCTCATCTTGAAGCTAGGAGTCTGAACTACAAACTGATCAAAAGAGTTTTGTGAAACGGGACAAGTACACAGTACAAAGTCTGACCGTAAAAAGGCATTCTGAACTGGTGAAGTTTTTTCTTAAACTTCAGAAAGAGTTCATTTACTAAATGAAGCTCAAGTATTACTTCTTTACTTCATCTACAATCATTTGAAGTAATTACAAACAGAATTGCAGTTGATTCCCGTAAGATTCCAATAAGATTACGGTGATATTCCAGTGACAGTCTGGTGAATTTCCGGTGAAATTTTGGTGAGTTCAAAATACAATTTTTTGCACAGTTAAGTAACGAAAAGATTATCTAACTGTAAGCAAACACAGTAGTGTAAAGTTTGAAGTAAATTAATCCAGAATTAAAGCTTGAAGGAAACGCAAAGCTTTCTGTAAAGAGAATTTTCAGTTTTCACTAAATACAGTTATAAAGTTTTCAGTTTCAAAAGGTTGCTAAGCTACTGATGATTATAGAGGTGTTCTAATATCACTCTAGCTTAGTTCTAGCATAGGTGTGGCAATTTTCCATAGTTTTGTTAGTGAACAAGCTTTTGTCACGAATCAACAGTGGTATCAGAGCAAAAGGTTCTGAAGAGCAGAAAAGGTTTCACAGAAGTAGAAACGAAAGTAAAGATATAAGAGAATTCGAAGAACTTTCACAAGGAAGGTGAAAGCTGAGATGATCAACAACAAACGGCATCAAGAAACGTTTTGAAGTAATTCTCAAGGGTAAAGGTTTGTAAAAGGTAGAACCTTTTAACATTACACTCACCGGATGTAATAGAAACAAGAAGATTATGGCAGATCATATCTCTATTGACAAATTGGACAGAGATAATTATCCCACATGGGTAATGTGCATGGAAGCTTTACTTATGAGTAAAGAATTAATGATATATGTGACAGGAGAAGAAAAGAAGCTGAATTTCGAAGATGATAGTCAACCAAAGAAAGAAGAGTTAGAAGCCTTGAAGTTGTGGCAGAAGAAAGATGCAACGGTTGGAGCTTATATCTACAATACCATTACAAATCATCTACTACCGCACATTAGAGGCCTGGAGAAAGCGGAAGACATATGGAGTGCTTTGGAAGATCATTTCCAAAATACAATGAAAGCTAGGAAGGCTAGCTTATGGTCAGAGTTTACAACGTTCAAGAAAAAGCAAAGTCAAAGCATTAGTGATTATGTCACTAAGATGAAAGACTTGGCGGACAGTCTTGGATCGATTAATGAAGATATGGAAGACCACAGGTTAATAGCACAAGTGCTTGCAGGATTGAGAGGAGATGAAAGGTGGAAACCTTTCGTACTCTCAACTGAACTTTCTTTAAATCATTTTGTACCAGATTTAAATCAGTTGTTTGGACTAATGTTAACGTTTGAGCAAGATTTGAAGAGAGATGGAGAAAAAGGACATAGTTTTGCTATGTATGCAAAGAATAAGAAGAAAGGTGATAAAGGTAAAGAAAAAGATGAAGAAGAAGTGACTACTCAAGCAAATTATGCAAGAGGAAGAGGTAACGTCAGAAAAAGAGGTAAAGGGAGAGGTAATCAGACTAACAACAAGAAGACTTGTTGGATCTGTGGATTAAACAATCATTTGGCTCATGATTGCTGGCATAATTCTCAAGGATCAAGTCAGAATCAGAACAATAATAGTAGAGGCAAAAGCGGAAGATATCAAAGAGGTAGACAAAGCCAAAGAGGCGGTTATGGTAGAGGTGGAGCAAGAAGTTGGGGATAGAATCAGTCTCACAACACTACCTATTACAACTATGTGAATGATACGCAAAATGATAGTCATACAACGTTGATGATGAACTCGATAAGTGTGACAGAAAACGAAGACCTCAAGGTATTCTATATTGACTCTGGTTGTTCAAATCATTTGTCAGGAAATATAGAATTGTTATCAGAACTTGAAGGAGGTATTTCAAATCATACAGTACAAACAAGTGATAACACAAAACATAATGTAAGGTCAATTGGAAAGGTAAAGTGTAAGAATGGAGCTGACCTACTAACGAATGTTTTGTATGTTCCAACACTCCCGAAGAATCTGATCAGTGTGGGACAGATAATAGAAAAAGGTTTTTAAGTCAGGTTTACAAATGGAGTATTTGTTGAAGATCCAGAGAATGGATACAATCAGATTGTCCATGGTAAAAAGGAAGGTAGACTTTTTACTCTGAAAGTACAAGGGAATGTTGGTCAAGCCTTGATCACACATGGTGATGAGGTATTTACAGAGTTAGACCTCTGGCATAAGAGGTTAGGACATTTTAATGAAACAGGAATCAAAACTATGGTGGAGAAACAATCCATGAGAGGATTACCAAATATGAAGAATCAACATATGATTCACAAGTGCGAAGCCTGCCAAATGGGAAAAGCCCATAGGTTAGCATTTCAGAAGAAAGGGTACAAACATGATGATTGGTTAGAACTCATACATACAGATGTATGGGGACCAACAAAAGAAGGATCTATCTGCGGCTCAAGGTATTATGTTCTTTTTATTGATGATGCAACAAGATGGATAACTCTTTATGTTTTGAAAGAGAAGTCGGAAGTATTTGAACCTTTCAGGCATTTTCATGCATATGCTGAAAGACTTATAGGATAGAAACTCAAAAGACTAAGGTCTGATGGAGGAGGAGAATATTTTTCTCGAGAGTTCAATGATTATCTGTGGAATGCAGGTATCAAAAGAGAAATAACTTGCAGGTATATACCGCAAAAAAATGGAGTAGCAGAAAGAAGAAACCGAACTCTAGTTGATTTTGCAAGAGCAATGCTAAAGGAGAAGAATTGTCCGAATTATCTTTGGGTTGAGGCTGTAAATACAGCTACATATCTGGTAAATAGATTACCATGTACAGCTTTAAATGGGATGACCCCTTATGAAGCTTGGTGGGGTAAGAAACCAACACTTGATCATTGTAAAGTGTTTGGATCAGTTGCTTATGCTTATGTACCATCACAACTCAGACATAATCTTGAACCAAAAGCTGAAAAATACGTGTTCATCAGATATGATGAAAAGCAGATGGGTTATAGATTATGGAGTCCTCTAACCAAACAGTTTACTGTTTCCAGAGATGTGACATTTGATGAAGGAAAGAGCTGGTATACAGATAAAGAGCATAGTGTTGAAATACTTGAAGAAGAGATAAGAAGGAAAGAAAAAGGAAAATCACATATGCAGGTAAATGGAGATGAAGATAATATGCAGGCAAGTACGTCCAGGATTGGATCAGGTATGAGAAATGAAGATGAACCAAGATTTGATGAAGATGTGTATTCAGATACACATGAAGAATATGAGCTAAGAAGGTCAAACAGAGGAAGGAAACAACCAACAAGGTATTCCTATGACACTTCTTATTTGACTCAAAAAAAACTATGCTTACTTAGTAAAGGAAGATGAAGAACCTTAGAATTATAGTGAAGCAAAAGGTAAGAAACAATGGGAAGAAGCAATGAAGGAGGAGTTCAATGCTCTTGAAGAGAACAAGACTTGGGAACTTTTTCCAAAACCAAATGGTAAGAAAGTGATTGGAAATAAATGGGTTTACAAAGTTAAAAAACTTACAGATGGAAGGATAGCCAGATACAAAGCTAGACTGGTGGTCAAAGGCTATGCTCAGACGCATGGCATAGATTATGATGAGATGTTTAGTCCGGTGGCAAAGATGTCAACCATAAGGACATTGATTACTATAGCAGCATCAAAAGTATGGAAGCTAAGTCAGCTAGATATAAAGAATGCATTTTTGAATGGATATATATCAGATGAAGTTTACATGGACAGCCTAAAGGGTTTGTAAGTTCCAGTTACCCAGATCATGTTTGCAGATTAAGAAGAGCTCTCTATGGATTGAAGCAAGCTCCAAGAGCTTGGAATTACAGACTTGTAAAGTATCTCAATGACCTTGGATACCAAAGCTCGAAGGCTGATGCAAGTCTACTTGTTAAGAGAACAGATGAAGGTATGATCTACATTTGTATTTATGTAGATGACATAATCATCACAGGAACCTCAGATGAAGGAATCAAAGAGGTAAAGAGATTGCTTGAAAAAGAGTTCAAGATCAGTGATCTAGGAAAATTATCATATTTTCTTGGAATGGAAGTTACATATACAGATCATGGTGTATATGTTTCACAAGAAAGGTATCTCCTAAACTTACTGAAGAAGTTTAACATGGAGAATTGCAGAGAAGCTTCAACACCGCTTGAAGTAAATCATAAACTCAGCAAATATGGTGGTGCAGAGTTTAAAGATATGAGGAAGTATTAGTCATTAGTGGGAAGCTTAATTTATGCTACGCTAACAAGACTTGATCTCAGTTATGCAGTGGGAGTTCTCTCACAGTTCATGCATTGTCTGAAGGATCAACATTGGGTTGCAGGACAAAGAGTTCTTAGATATATCAAAAGAACTATAAAAGAAGGATTATATCATCCTTATACGTCAGATATACAGCTGAGAGCATACAGTGACTTAGACTGGGCAGGAAGTCAAGATGACAGAAGGTCAACACATGGGTATATGATATACCTAGGAGATAAGCTTGTAAGCTGGTGTTCAAAGAAGCAACACACAGTGGCTTTATCGTCAACAGAAGCAGAATATAAAGGACTTGTGGAAGCAGATTCAAAGAAATTGCAGGTATAAAAGAAAAGAAGAATATATGAAAGATCAGAGAATGCAAATTAGTGATTGAGGGGGACCTGTTGAAGAATCACTCACAAATTTGAGATGCAGACAGACATACTGACGAAGAAAGACAAAGAGAAGCGGAAACAAAGCATTCAAGAAAATCAAAGCCTTAGTGAAGGGACAAATTCACGTCTGTAATATACAACGTAGAAATTTCCAGAATTATGATTTTGTTGAAACCTGGATCAAAAATTGTATATAAGAGAGCTGAGAGATAGGAGAATAAATATATGATGGAGAGAGAGCGCATAGAACCGGAATAGAATAGCGCATATAGACAAGGATAGTGATATAGAAGACGCCAAAGATTGCGTATGTAGAGATGAATAGTAAAACCTGAACTGTCGGGTATTCATCTGAGAGAGATGGTAAGGAATAACTACTCAGAGTAGGAGCGTTTTCCATAGCTATGAGCAAAGTGAGGCCAAGCTATTTTGTACACATCTTCTCTAATAGAAAACACATGTTCATGTGGAAGATTAAGCGCATTCTTCGTATGTGAAGAAATCTGAGTAATTTCATGTTACTGTGAAAGTTAGTTAACAGTTACAGTTTTTCTTAGTAAACATTTTTCCGGTACTTCTGAGAGTTAGATCTTGTAACACAGTGTAAAGATTTTCATGAGTGATAGCTCATCTTGAAGCTAGGAGTCTGAACTACAAACTGATCAAAAGAGTTTTGTGAAACGGGACAAGTACACAGTACAAAGTCTGACCGTAAAAAGGCATTCTGAACTAGTGAAGTTTTTTCTTAAACTTCAGAAAGAGTTCATTTACTGAATGAAGCTCAGGTATTACTTCCTTACTTCATCTACAATCATTTGAAGTAATTACAAACAGAATTGCAGTTGATTCCAGTAAGATTCCGGTAAGATTACGGTGATATTCCCGTGACAGTCTGGTGAAGTTCTGGTGAAATTTTGGTGAGTTCAAAATACAATTTTTTGCACAGTTAAGTAACAGAAAGATTATCTAACTGTAAGCAAACATAGTAATGTAAAGTTTGAAGTAAATCAATCCATAATTAAAGCTTGAAGGAAACGCGAAGCTTTTTGTAAAGTGAATTTTTAGTTTTCACTAAATACAGTTATAAATTTTTCAATTTTAGAAGGTTGCTAAGCTACTGATGATTATAGAGGTGTTCTAATATCACTCTAGCTTAGTTCTAGTAGAGGCGTGGCAATTTTCCACAGTCTTGTTAGTGAACAAGCTTTTGTCACGAATCAACACCAGCATCATGAAGACTCAATCGTAAACCTGTCTCCATAGGAGTGGCAACAGGCTTACAGTCTTCAAGGCCAAAATGCTGCAATAATGTGTCAATATATTTCGTTTGACACAAAGCCATTCCACCATCAACTTGCATAAACTAAAGGCCCAAATAGTGATGCAAATGCCCCAAGTTAGACATCTCAAATGAGGCATGCAAATCAACCTTAAAATCAGCAATATGCGTCTCAATAGGACTAGTGAGCAACATGTCATCAACATAGACAACAATGATCAGAAGAACATCATTAGCATGCTTAACATATAAAGTGCTTTCAGTTGGACTGTTCTCAAAACCATGTGCAATCAGATAGGCATGTATCTTCTCATACCAAGCACGTGGTGCTTTCTTTAAACCATATAATGCCTTCTTTAACCTGCACACGTGGTTTTCATGCCCTTTCTGCACAAAGCCACGGGGCTGAAAAACATACACTTCTTCATGCAAGTCACCATTCAGAAATGGAGTTTTAATGTCCAACTGATGTACATTCCAACCATGATGGGCTACAAGTGCACAAATGCTCCAAACAGTAGTCATATGGCATGTAGGTGCAAAGATCTCATCAAAATCAATTCCTCTTTCCTGTGCATAACCCTTTGCAACAAGCCTAGCCTTATACCTGTCAACTGTACCATCAGGTTTACGCTTCAGCTTGTATACCCACTTAGTGTCAATGGCCTCTTGCCAGGAGGCAAGTCACATAAAGACCAAGTACCATTCTTCATTATTGCATCATATTTAGATTGCATAGCAGCCATCCAATTTTTTGAATTTTGTGCTTCATCAAACGAAACAGGCTCATTCTCATCACAGAGACTAGATGCAGCCATAGCATAGCAATCTGATGCAAAAGAGGCACTATGAGAGCCTGAACGAGTACGATATGATAGAGGTGCATCTAATTTGTTATCACGCAAGGTCTACACCAGCCATTTTGGCATAGTTATTACATGCTCAAATTAGCTCTCTCATCAATAAGTGCATCATGTACATCTGCATCAGAAATGGAATTATCTGCATCATCACATGAAACCTGCAAAGGTTGAGAAGTTGCCTCATTAGGACCAACACTAGATTGTCCACCTGTAAAAAGAGGCAGCAAAGTATCATACATGTCTTTGGAGCTAACAGATGTCTCCTTAGTACATGAAAGCAATGGTTGAATAGCATCTTCCACAAAAACAACATCACAGCTAACCAGAATGTGTTTAGTCTGTGGATGATACAGACGATAGCCTTTACTTTCTGAACTGTACCCAACAAAAATACATTTTACTGCTTTATCATCCAACTTTCTGCGATGTTGTTCAGGCACTAATGCATATGCCAAACAACCAAAAACGTCTAGATGAGAGACAGATGGCTCGCGATCATGCCAAGCTTCATATGGAGTGATAGACTACAGGGCTTTAGTGGGACACCTATTCAGTACATATGTTGCACACATGACAGCCTCAAGCCAAAAACTATGTGGTAAAGCCTGACTCTTAACCATGCACCTCGCCATCTCCATGAGTGACCTGTTCTTTCCTTCAGCAACTCCATTCTGTTGAGGTGTATACGGCACACCGATGTTTTATCCCACATTCAGCCAGAAATGCATTAAAATTAGAAGACATATATTCCCCCCCTCGATCAGAACGGAGGGTGCCCATTTTACATGCTGACAGATTTTCAGCCAAAACCAAAAACTATTTGAAGCACATGAACACTTCGGACTTTTCCGTCAATGGATATACCCATGCATGCCTGGAAAAATCATCGATGAAAGTCATGAAGTAAAGATAATTCCCAAAAGAAGGTGTCTGCATAGGACCACAGACATCACTACGTACAAGCTGCAATTTTTGAGTAGCTCGAACTGAACCATCTTTTGGAAAGGACGAACATTGCATTTTGCCCAAAATACAGCCTTCAGAAACATGTTTTCAAGCTGCCTCAAGTTTGGGCAGAGAGGACACCATTTTATATTTTTGCAGGCGTAGAAAACTAGCAAAATTCAGATGACCAAAGCATGCATGCCAAAGCTTTGCATCTGACATAGCCTCAGAATCATTTACTACACATGCCAAATCATTTACAGATCTTTCATATTTTCTTATACAGCCCACGACATAAAATGCGAGAAGCAATAATCACATCGCCATTTGACAGATCATGAATTGTACACCTGTCATCAACAAATTTCACAACCAAGCAAATCTTGGCTAATGTAGAAACTGATAGCAGGTTCTTCTTGATCCCTGGCACAAATAGAGCATCTGACAAAGTGAAAGAACTACCATCAGCAGTAGTCAAAATGATCTTACCAACTCCCATAACAGGATAAGAGGAGTTGTTGGCGCATGTAACAGTATTCCCTGTAGGGGCAGGCTCGAGTGAAGAGAAGAAACTGTGAGGTAATATGTTTCGTCGCCCCACTGTTAAAAAACCAAACATCTGAGTCTACTACAGGCATGCACTGATCATGAGAAGATGGGTCAAAACTACAGACACTAGTAAATGCCCATTCTTCTTCCTGCACAAGATTAGCCGACTCTGTTTTTGGTGTAGAGGCCTCTGCAACAACCATTCCAGCCTCTTTCTTCTTTGTCTCTTTAGCAGCTAGTTTTGGACAATTCTTTATGATATGATCATTCCCTTTACAGTACTTACAAAACAATTTCTGCTTTTCTGATTTCTTCTCATCTTTATCTTCCTTCTTCAAATATGCAGAATTAGCAGATTTCTGCTTACTAGTTGAAGAGCTCCATTTTCCTTTGCCCTTCTGACTAGCCAAGAAATCTTGATTTGCAACTCGCATAATGGACCTGTTCTGCCTGGACTGATCCAATTGCAACAGAACGTAGACTAACTCCTCAAATGATAAGGCATTTGGATTTCCTTTCATCATTAACCAAAGAGTAGAAGCAAAACTCTGATATGAATCAGGAAGACCATTCAGAACGGTCTGCACAAGTGAGCTATCTGGTATACACTCATCAGTAGAAATCAATTGTTCCTTCAAGTTTTTTATCTTCGTTAGGAAACTGTCTATAGAATCACCTTCATTCATGTGCTCACTCTCCAAATTTTTTCAGAGGTAAGCAACACGAGCCTCATTCCTAGCTTGGTACAATGTGGTAAGTGTATGCCAAGCATCCTTAGCTATTCTGCAAGAGCGAATGTGAGGAATAATGGCACGTTTGACAGACAAAGCTATCAATGCATGTGCCTGGGCATGCCATCCCAACGAATCTGCTCTGCAGTAGGTGTAGCAGAAACCGCAACACAAACAGGAATATGCAGAATATCATCATCTTCGACACCTTCTGCATCAGCTTCAGTACCTACAGTTGTAACAGTTGTAGGTGTGATAGGATGTTTTTTGACACCCTGCACAATGTTCCACAGTCCTTTTGCAACCAACACATGTCGCATCATATAAGCCCATAACGGGTAGTTGGTACCATCCAACTTATCCTCAACAACCAACATACGAAATACATCACTGCTTTCAGCCATGGTTGGTGCTTAAAATACCTTGATGCAAAAAATTGACTGTACCTCAAAAAGTTGAAAAAAATTGCCCTGATGAATTCTGCTCGACCTGTGGTAGACTTTGAGATGCTTATACTGGCGAACAGAAACTGGTATATACCTTTGGCACAAAAAAGACAAAATAGCCTGCACAAGCACTATGATAGTGCATTTCGAGGCTGAAACGAGCTCAGATCGCGATTTTGGCACCACTTAGCGAAGCTATTTCGATCTCGAAAACACACTGAGTATGCTCACCAAAATTCGTGCGATTGTGAGACTACAACCAAAGGAGTGTCGACGGCGCCCTAGATGAAGCGACTACCTTCTCTGATACCAATTGTTGGAGATAGATGTCTGCGAAAGCACGCGAACAGCACAATGAAGGAGAAGAAGCTTGGAGCACAACACACAATATTGAATGTATTACTAGAGAATTTACAAAGATAAGTAGCCCATTTAGGGTTATAGGCATATATACAAGCCGGGGGAAAGAACCTCCTAAAGAGGGAAAAAAGCATCCCCACGGTCCTAGAGTGTTCACACACATCACTACCTAAATATATCAACAATATTGAGAAAATAAGTTTAGCAATATAGGGGTGTAATCTTGACATTTCATGAATCATCTACCAGAATATATAGGTGACTTCAATAGAATATAACTCATAGAATAATGAATCAATGATGATGAAAATTGCTTTAATGCAACTAGACTTGCAAAATTTTTCTATACCAATTTAAATCTCATCAAAAGAATTAGTATACATAGAGAAATCAATAATTGAAACTAATGGAAATTATGAACATAGACATGTAGCAGTAGATGAGAACTCCAAGTGTCTTGAAAATCAATCTGTATTGCACATATAATACATGAATCGAATGGGCATGAAGCTTGGGAAGGAGGAGCACAATTTGTGCTTCAACAATAGCTTGATACTTGATCAGAGTCTCCTTAGAATGTAGCTTGAAGTTCTCTATCTCTGCAACCATTCTTGTGTGTATATATAGAAGATTTTGAATTCTAACTTTGGAGGGATTGTACCTAAAAGTTCTGTCAAGTTAGGAGAATATCTTCTTATGAATCTCTCCTAAATTTCGCTCATCATTTTTTCCTAACTAAGCCATGAGATTCTCAAGGAACTTTTACTTTTAATGTAGTTAAACTCAACTATTACAAGAGGTTGTATCTATGGCTTCTCTCATTGAGAGTATAAACAAAACTTTTATAGTAATGAGTAATCAAGCACTAGGCTTGGATGAAAATGCACCAATGGCTCCCCCTCAAGCATAGGATGCTTGAGTCTTCATTCTTCCTTGATTTCTAGCAATCCAATCATGCCTTTGAATCTACTTAACTTGATATCATCCAATGTCTTAGTCAACATATCTTCACATTGAAGATTAGTAGATACATAGGAAAATTGAATGTCCTTGCTCATCAATTTCTCTCTTACTTAATGATAATGGGCTTCAATATGCTTGGTTCCATAATGGTAAACTGGATTAGCTGCTAAATGAAGTGAGCTTGTATTATCTTCAAACATGTGAGGAGTTAAGGTATGTAACCCCAAATCTAAGTATAGACATTTTAACCATATTTCTTTCTATGTTGCATTGGCCAAACCTCTGTATTCAGGCTTAGTAGATGATAAAGCAATAGTTGGTTTGATCTAGCCCAATCTGAATTTGAGCAGAGTATGAGATTAATTTCTAAAGTGAAGGGTAGAAAACTCCTTCATTGATAGTACCCCTCAAGTATTTGAGCACGTTCTTGGCTACTTCCATGTGTGGATTCCTTGGTTTGTGCATAAATTGACTGAGTATGCAAACACTATAGAATATATCCACCCTTGTGTGAGTTGCATAGTTCAAACTTCCTACCAAGCTTTGCTAGCTTATGATATCTTCAATAGGTTCTCCCGTCCATGTATAGATCCATGGCAGTTGTGAATGATTCCCACTTGTCATCAACTTTGATGACATTGATGATTTGTCTTATGATTTGCTCTTCTTCAATTAACTCTCCAATGCTTCCTAACTGATCAGAAATCTCCTTCATTTTGGTGACATAATTAGTCACACTTTGCTCAGGACTTTTCTTCAAGGTAGTGAATTCCATCCATAGCTAGTTCTTTCTTGCTCTAGTATTTGAAGAGAAGAAAGAAGCAAGATCTTTCCAAGTCTCTCTTTGAGGTCTTGCAATTTTCACATGAGGTAAAAGAAATCAGAGACTGAGTTTAAGACGTAGGAACTGGCTAGTGCATCCTTTGAACACCAAGTTGTAAGCCTTTCTTGCTCTTCATGTGAAGGTTGTCCTTTGCTTCTAATTGTTGGCATGACTCTATCCTTAGATATGTATCTGAATAGATTTCTCCCTTGAAGGTATGCCTCCATCCTTATAGACCAAGCTGAGTAGTTGTTTCTATTTGATTTGTTAATGGTGGAAGGAAAACCATCACCCATGTTGATTTAACTTTGCTCTGATACCACTGTGAGAAGAGATGATAGATACACTCCAAGGATGTGCATGGCGCTGCAAAAACCTACTCTACACCTACCAAGATAGATTTAAGGATGATAAGTAGACACCTTGTGCTTGCTAACTAGAATTTCACTAAGAGCTTAGAGCTTGTTGGGAATTGACAAGAGATATTTTGCACATCTCTAATTAGGTAGATAATGAATCTAAATCAAGATATTTGATGAATTTGATGAACAATATTGAGCAAAATAAGTTTAGCAATATAGGGGTGTAATCCTGACATTTCAGGAATCATCTACCAGAATACATAGGTGACTTCAATTGAAAGTAACTCATAGAATAATGAATCAATGATGATGAAAATTGATATGATGCAAGTAGACTTGCCACATTACCTATAGAAATTCTAATCTCATCAAAAGACTTATTATACACAGAGAAATCAATAATTGAAATTGATTGAAAATATGAACATAGACATGTAACAATAGATGAGAAGAACTCCAAGATGTGTCTTGTAAATCAATCTGTATTGCACATATGATACATGAATTGAATGGGCATAAAGTTTGGGAAGGAGGATCACAATGTGTGCTTCAACAATAGCTTGATACTTGATTAGAGTCTCCTCAAAATGTAGCTTGAAGTGCTTTGCAACCATTCTTGTGTGTATATATAGAAGATTTTGAATTCACAAGGAACTTTTACTTTTAATTAGTTAAACTTCAACTATTATAAGAGGTTGTATCTATGGCTTCTCTCATTGAGAGTACAAAAAACACTTTTATACTAATGATTAATCAAGCACTAGTCTTGGATGAAAATGCACCAACAAAATGAGTTGTGGGTTTTCTTTCCTAACTTCAGGAGATTACATCTTCTCTTGAATTTTACAATTATCCAAAGTAAATACACTCAAATTGACAAGCATGAGTTCATATGTGGTTCTCCATTTAAAGAGTTAAATGAATGTGTAGTCCAAAAACTTTTGAAATGCACTTAGGCTTGCTAATTGCACCAAAAACTCCCCCTCAAGACTAAGATGCTTGCATTTTCAATCCTTCGTGATTTCTTGTAATCCAATCATTCATTTGAATCTGTTCAATTTGCTTTCATCCAAAGTCTCTAATATCATATTTTCACATCGTTGATGAGTTGATACATATGAAAATTGAATCTCTTTTGTCATAATCTTCTCTCTGGCATAATGGTAATGAACTTCTATATGTTTAGTCATGGTATGATAGATAGGTTTAGCAGCAAGATGTAATGAGCTAATGTCATTTCCAAATATATGTGGAGTTGAAGTGTTTAACCCTAAATCAGAGTATAGGGTTCTAATCCACATAGATTCTTGTGTAGCATTTGCAAACCCTCTATATTCGGCTTCTGTTGATCAAAATTAACTTTGTATCAACAAAAGTAAAGTATCCATAGGTGCTTCTTCTATCATCTTTAGAGCCTACCCAATCTGCATTAGAGAAGAGTTTCACATCTATATGAGATGTATATGGATAGTATAAACCTTCATCGATTGTACCCTTCAAATATGTTAGGATTCTCTTGGGTGCTTACATGTGAGGCTTCCTTGGAGTGTGCATGAATTGACTCAACACACTTAATCCATAACAAATATGTACTCTAGTTAGAGTAGCATATTTAAGCTTCCAATCAACCTTTGATAGCTAATTACATCCTCAATGAGCTCACTTTCATGAGCACTTAACTTCAAAGTGACCTCCATGGGAGTATCTGCAACCTTTTTATTCTCCATCTTGAATTTAGAGAGCATATCTCCAATGTACTTTCTTTGAGTGAGAAACATACATTTCTTTGTATATGCCACTTCCAGGTCTAACAAGTATGTGAGTAAGCCAAGATCACTGATCTTGAATTCCTCCTTCATTTGAGCTTATATTTTTTTTATTCCATCTACATCATTGCCTATAATGATTATATCCTCCACATATAAACATAGGTATATGACCTCTGAATGATTCCTCTTAATGAAGAGGGAGGGATCTGCTTTTCTTAGATTAAAACCTTTATCCTATAGGTAAGTAACAAGTCTATGATTCCGAGCTTTAGGAGCTTGTTTCAAGCCATACAAGGCTTTTCTCAACCTACACACATGTTAAAGGTATGATTGATCTTTAAAACCAAGAGGATGAGCCATATATACCTCCTCTGATATCCAACCATTTGAGTAAGCATTCTTAACATCCATTTGATATATCTTCCAATTCTTGGAAGATGCAACACTCATGAGTATTCTAATAGTAGGCATTTTTGCAATAGGTGAGAATGTTTCTTCATAATCAATACCTTGGGTCTGTGCAAACCCTTTGGCTACAAGCCTTACTTTGTACCTATTAATTGAACCATCAAAATTCTTCTTTACCTTGTATATCCACCTAGAATCAATGACCTTCATAAATAGTTTCTTGGGTACTAACTCCCAAGTCTGATTTTCTTGTATAACTTCTATCTCTTCTTTGATGGCACTTTTCCATTTTGGCTTCTTTATAAGTGGAAGGTTCTTCAGAGTTTTAGTCCTATGCTATATGTATTGAGTGTTTAGTGACTAAGGAGGTATCATACCCATCTTTTTGGCTTCCTTTTTTCCTTAGCAGAACTTCTTATAGTTTGTTGGGATGATTTTGCCACATCTCTCAACTCCTACACTTTGGCTTTACCTTACAAGCTCCAAGAATTGAATTCCCTTCTTGGAGCCTTCTGGTCATCATCAAAATCACTTGATGCTTCAAGCATAGGCTCATTCCTCTTTGATAATGTTGGAAAGTCTTCCTCTAGATCATAGGGAAGTTTGATTCTTGTGCAATCATCTTCAAACCAAGATTTTTTTTCATCAATCACTACATATCTACTTATAATGATACCTTTATTGCTTGGATTGTATAGCATGTAACCTTTCTTATTAAGGTCAAAGCCAATAAAGATGCATTTCTTTGCCTTTGGATCTAATTTTCCTCTGATTTTTGAAGGTATGTGTGAATATTATGTGCACCCAGAGATCTTGAAATCATCAAAGCTCGGTATTCTTCCATTCTATGCTTCATATCGTGTCATCCCATCCAATGATTTTGATGGGAGTCTATTGATTAAGTATGTGGTTTTAGATATAGCTATGGGAGTCTATTGATCAAGTATGTGGTTGTAGATATAGCTTCTACCCATAAGTATTTTGGTAACTTTGTTTCATTTAGCATTGACCTTGCAACGTCCACAATTGTCCTATTTCTTCTCTATACCACTCCATTTTACTCTGGAGTATACCTAGTAGTAATCTCTCTTTTAATTCCTCTCTCTTGGAGATGGGAATCAAAGTCATGGGAAAAATATTCTCCCCCTCCATTTGACCTTAGTCTCTTCAAAGTTTTACCTGTTTGATCTTCTACAAGTGCTAGGTATTTCTTTAAACATGAAAACACTTCATCTTTATGCTTCATAAATTATAGTATTGTACATCTACTAGAATCCTCAATGAATGACACATAATACCTGGATCAAGAGATTGAAGGCTCCTTGCTTGGTCCCCATACATCTGTATGGACTATCTCGAATAGATCTTCATGAATGTATCCTTTCTTTGTGAAGGCTTGTCTCTGAGATTTACCAAATTGACAAGCACTACATTTGTACATCATGTGTTGTTTGGATATTTTTGGTAGACCAAGTACACTCTGATCCTTATTGATTTGCTTGAGAGTTCTTTCTCCTATGTGGGCTAATCTCTTGTGCCAAATTTCCAACTATGATAGAGTTTGGCTACCATAATTGAACAATGCAATGTTTCTAGTATCTTGGATTTCAAATGTAAATAATCTACCTGATTTTTCTCCTCTTGCTATCCTCTTGCATCCTTGATGTGGATCCTCAAAAAATGCTCCATTCTTTGTGAATCTCACCTGCAATATTTTTTCAACCATTTGGTCTACACTTATGAGGTTCTTAGTGATGGTTGGCACATATAATACCTTGCTCAATAGGTTCATATTTCCATCTAAAGTCTTCACATTACCTATCTTCTCAACTCGATGCCTTGTGTCATCTCTTGTTTAGGCTTCATGTCTATTCCTTGGATCCTCTAAATCTGATAGTAGAGATACAATTCTTGCTACATGATTTAAGCAACCTAAGTCTATATAGAATACATGTTCATATACTTTACCTTGCTTCATGGCCATGTTCATTGAGTTTGACCATCTCCATAATTGTTGTAGTCTCTCTTTCCTCTATATCATCCTTGGTAGTTGTTGTTGTTGTTTTTGTATGAGTTGTTATGGTATTTATTGTTGTTGTTGTATCTTCCATAGCCTCCTCTATCGTATCCTCTTCCTCTTTGGTTCTCGGGATTCCTAAAAAAATTCTCAATTATTTGATTAGTTAGGCCACATATGGTACATGGGGATGAGCTTTGAGCTCTCCCCCTACCTTGTCTTCCTCCTCTGCCTCTTCCTCTTGAGCCTCTACCTCTATCTACAAAGTTTGCTTTGAGAGGTGCTCCCTTCATCATCAAATTTCTTACATTTTCCTTTGCTATATTTGTTCTTGTTCTTATCTGTATATAGAGTAGAGGATTGATTAGCTTTTGAGTTGTCTCCATTCTTCATAAGCTTTGCCTCATGTGTGAATAGTTTTCCCATGAGGGTGTTAAAATCAGGAACTTGCATATCCATGTAGAAGTCCATGGCTATGGTGAAAGCTCCCCATTTGGCATGTGCCTCTATTCCATTGATCACTTTCCTTACTAACTGCTCTTCATCAATGATTTCTTCAACGCTTCCACGTTGGTCTGCTATGTCCTTTATTTTCATTACAAAATCAGTCACACTTTGCTTGGGCATCCTCTTGAGTGTGGTGAATTCCATCCATAGTTGATTCTTCCTTGCCTTGGTACTTGATGAGAAGAATGCGTCAAGATCATTCCAAGTCTCTTAGGAAGTCTTGTGCCTCCTAACGTGTGGAAGGAAAAAATCAAAGATTGAGTTTAGAATATATGACCTTGCTAGAGCATTCTTTGAGCACCATGTGTTTAACCTCTCTTCTTCTTCTTGTGTTGGTTGGCCCTTCCTTCTAAGGATTGGCATCATCTCATCTCCATATATGTGACCATAGAGTTTTCTCCCTTGAAGATAAGCTTCCATTCTATGTGACCAAGCTGATTATTTATCTTGATCGAATTTTTCTATGGATGAAGAAAATCCATCTCCCATGTTGATTAGTTGCTTTGATAACACTGTGAGGAGATGGTTTGGTTATGTCCAGAGATGAGTTAGTGCTGCAAAAATCCTGCTCTACACCTGCAAATCTAACTTTAAGGATGCTTAGTAAACTTTCCTATTTTCAGAGTGATGCATTTAGAACCACCAATTCCTTTGGAGCATCAATCTTAAATGATTGCATCAAAACAGATAACTTGTATATACAAGAAATGTGAAAGGCCTTCTATTTTGGGCATAGGTCTCAGTATTATGATCAGAGCTCACAACTTGGTAGAATTGACCAGAGAGCTTTTGCATGCATCTGATTGGAGTGCATAACTAAAGCAAGTTATTCCATGAATTTAGTTGCACCATGCAAACAAAAATGAATCTATCAAGTCAAGGGGGTCATCCTGACTTTTTCAAGATCTAGAAGTTGTGTAGACATAGTCACCTTCCTTACTTCATACCTCATGATTTGCTTAACCAATCTTGATGAAAGTTGATATGCAAACACTGGACACTCTACTCTAACTATGTCAAGCTAAAGTATAGCAAATGAATAAGTACACACAGAGAAACTAATTCTGCAATATCACTATAATGATGAAGATGTTGCAGTAGACAGTAGACAAAAATTTACTTGAACAAATATATCAAAATATAAATGGTATTCAGCATATGATACAAAGGGAGTGTAACGGATTACGCAAGGATGATGTGAGCTCAAGGTATGCTCAAGTTTTTAGCTCAATGCCTCTCAAAATGGCTCTAAATATCCATGACTAAAAGTATGTGTATTTATACACATGTTTTGAGTTTGAATTTGAATTTTCCCTCACCTAAAAGTGATCCTATACTTTAGGGACATAATTTATTTGATTTCTCTACCAAATGACTCATGGTTTTGGTTTCCTAACTTCATGAGATTCCATCTTCTTTTGAATTTTACAATTATCCAAAGTAAGTACACTCAAATTGACAAGCATGAGTTCGTATTTGGTTCTTCATGTGAAGATTTAAATGAATGTATAGTCCAAAAACTTTAGCAATGCACTTAGGCTTGCTAATTGCACCAAACAAGAGAAACAGAGAAGGAGAGATAATAAGTTATGCCTCTATTGTGGAGACCTTGTCCATATTGCAGTCAATTGTCTCAATAAGAGAACAAGCTCTAGACTTGCAGTCATCCTTGTAGAGCAGAAAACAAGGAAGCCAATTGTAAAGGAGACCATATAGTTGGACGATGATTCAAGAAAGGGTCTCATAATTCTAGCAACACCCATAGAAGCATTTCTTGCCCCTATCAAGTTGATCATGTGTATGATGATCCTTTCACATACAACCCTAGTAGATTCAGGAGCCCCCTCATGTTTCATTGATGAAGGATTGGTTAAGACACACAAGATTGGAGTACTTTAGACGAACAAACTAGTGGTAGCCAAAGTAGTTCATGGATGACCTATAGCCTCTCGTAATATTACAAAGGAAACCACACCATTAAGAGTATACCTGGGTAAGCATGATTCCCACATAAATTTCAATGTAATATCAAGTCCAATAAATCATGGTATCATTGGACTGTCCTAGCTAAAGAAACATAATCTAGAAATTAATTAGGAAAAGAATAAAATCACTCGTCAAGATATCTAGAACTCGGCATATGTAGGAGCCAAGCCTTCATACATGCCATAAGGAAGGAACCCACATATGCGATCTATGTTGTACCAGCTCTAGAATCCAAGAAAGATGATCTACTGAAGCTACCCACTCAGTACCAAGGTTTTATAGTTGTTTTTGGAAAGAAGAATATAGATATCCTCCTAGAGCACAGACCTTATGATTGTGCCATAGAACTTCAAGAGGGATCACAACCACCCTTCGTGAAGTATTTTGATGGTGATGAACCATGCTAAACTATCCTTCTAGAGAACTCCATGATGATATCCTCAGGGTAGAAAACCAAGCTCCACGCACCACACACATCACTCCACACAAAGGCTATAGAATACGCACAAAACACAGTATGCAAGGAGAATGAAGATAGATTTCATAGGTGTTATAAATGTGGTGGAACTTACAGTCTCTAGTTGACCAAGCCACTATATGTTTTATTAACGAACATATATAAAAAGTTTACGGTGGTCATTTGGCCTTTCACATAGACACTAATGGTAACAATCTCCCACTAAAGGCCAATATGGCCAAAGTGACTATGGGAGAAAAATGAAGAATGATAAAGAATACATGAGTGTCAATATACAAACTGTACCTCCCACCTGATGGGCATGTTACACAATATACAAGTAATTGTGTAAGGTCATGAATCAAGTAACCCCCATCAAGTGAATACAGTGTCGAAAGCTATCCTATGGTAGAGTTTTAGTCAAAGCATCTGAACATTATCTCCAGTATGAACCTTCTCAAGAATAATGCACTTAGTGGCTAACCAATATCTAATGAAGTGATAGCGCACCTCAATGTGATTGGTCTTAGCATGATAGACTAGATTCTTGGCCAATGCAATGGCACTCTGACTATCATTGAGCAAACGAGGTACATGCTGAGGTAAACCCATATCACAAGAAAGATGAGAAAGCCACAATGCTTCCTTACATGCCTCACTTATTGCAACATACTTTGCTTTTGTAGTGGAAACCATTATCCATTCTTAAAGATGAGATCTCCAAGAGATAGCACCTCCACATCTCCGATCTTGACACTGCACAACCACATCTCCAATCTCGACAGCGTCACACTGATAAGAGATAGCACCTCCATTGCACAACCACATCTCCAATCTCGACAATGTCACATTGATAAGAGTCACCAAGTCTCATAGTACCAAGAGACTTTGTTGCATAAGTAGATAACCATTCTCTATGTGGTATCACATGGAAAGAAGGAACAAAATCTAGCAGCCACGTGTGGGAAAGAGAATCAACCATAAGAGCCTCAATGGACACAGTACTGTCAAGTGTTAACACGTCAACATCATCAAAAATAGCATTGATTTCTTCAATCTTCATAGTCAAAGTAGATGGTGCACGTAGCTTTTTAACATGCCCATCAATATTTTTCCCTTTACCTTTAGCATTCTTTAATGCATAGAATTCTTTCTTCATGTGTCCTTTCTTATGAAAATAATCCCTCTTCCTTGATTTACTTCTACTATTATTTCATTGACCATTCTTTTCCTTGTTCTTGTTCCTTCCACATTGATGGTTCTTTCCTTGGTAAGAACCGCAAACATTATATGTGTCTCCACTCTGAGTGCCAACCATAGATTTTCTACAAATCTCCTCACTCAAGGGTGCTCCACATGTCATCATAGACCAATTTACCACCACGTGCACTATTGTTAATAGTAGCGCAAAATGTATCCCATGATGATTGGGCAAGGTGCATAACAAAAAGAATGCTTTCATTTCATTATCCATGTCCATTTTTTGAGCCTGTAGCTGAGAGAATATAGCATCAAACTCATTCAGATGAGCAACAACACTATTTGTGCCCTTCATGCGAAGGTTACTTTCTCATTAAATACATGTTATTTGATGTCGTTTCTTTTTCATATGTATGCATAAATTCTTAGCCCCTCTGCACTTTCACAATCCAATATTGTAAAGTAAACATTATCTTCTAGGTGCAATCAAATGGTAGACCTAGCCATTTCATCAAACTCCTCCCAATCATCTTCATCCATGTTAGCAATCTTCTTTGAGATTCCATCTACTTTCTTCCATTGCCTCCTATGAATCAGCACATCATTAATCTGATTCTTCCATAGAGCAAATTTTGTGCCATCAAATTTTTTTATCTCAAAATGGTCTTTGCATTGCAAGTTAAAGCTCCTTCTAGGAACATTGGCACTAGACCCTGATCTACTAGATGTGTCTGAGATCCTTGATGCCATGATCATCAAGAACTGACCGGAATGATAATGGAGCTATAAGAGTCCAAACACCACAGGCTCAAAAAGGATGACAATGTGTCAAATTCTAGGAAACTAAAAAAGTCTCCCCAGAGAAATGGCTTAATGAACAGTAATGACCAACCAAAAGGAGGATGTGAGAATATATATAATCACCCGAATAAGCGTATCAAGGAGTGAATTGACCACTATACAGTTGACAAAACAAAAAATCTAGAAAAATTTTGCCAGAGTATCCTCTACAAAATGAGCATATGACTAGTGTAAGCTTCCCATAAAACAGCAAGTAGTGACATGTAAACCTACATAGGCAATTACTGAATCCACTACATATAATCATTTAACCTAAAGAAACCAACTTGGCTTATCGAGCACCTATGAACAACTAGCATACATCTCCTATGGCAAAGCTAGGTAAGTCTTCCACCTGCATCACCAAAGAGAACCCAACATCTAGGTGTCTCCTAGTTAAGAAAACCTCACCACTACTCTCTTTATCAATTTCAAAGGCTTTATGCAAAAATGTAACCGCTATATCAATGACCACATGGACGTACATAAGCAGTATCCATAGAAGCATACATAGTGTCTATGTGCTCAATATATGCGATAAAGTGGCACTTAAATACCGACAAAAAAAGGTTGAATTCATAGCCCAAACACTAGCCAAAAACATCTACAAGTGTCTATCAACTCTATTCTTCTGGCTCAAAAACCTGCATAAACTTGTGGTGGCTGCTCCCACCACAACTAAAACCTTTCAAGAAACCTGTAGATTTACTAGTCTGGCTGAAAAACACAGCCCCAAAGGTGAATATTGATTGTCAGAGAAGTAAAAAGAGCACTCTTATTGATGTTCTTGAACCTATGTAAAGAAAACTATGCACAAAAGTACTCAAAAATGGCTCCAAAAATCACCCTAAAAATGCTCCAAAAGAAGCTTTGAAAGCAAACATTGAAGCTTTGAGGGACCAAAACATGTTCAAGGTAATGTTAACATTAGTCTTTCCCCTTCTTCACACACCACAATATTGTAGTTAAGTGGGAAGAGAGCTTGTCGGTTAAGTGGGCTCCAAGGGGAACAAACTGGGATGGGTGACCTCCCGAGAAGTGTTGGGAAAATCCATCTTCCTTGATTGTTGTGGTCCTCCCTCGCACATAGCCAACAGTTCCAATAGTGAATTGGGTGACTCGGATGACAATGTATGCCCAGTTCTATGCTTTGAATGTTGCCTTAGCCGAAAGCCTTGGGTGGGTGGGTAGGTGCTCACTTTCCTCGTACAAAAGTAGCAAAGATTTTGCCTCGAAATGATCTGATATCATTGAAGTATTTTGATGGCAATGCACCACGCAAAAATCTGCTTCTAGAGACCTCCACGATGACACCCTTAGTGTAGAAAACCGAGCTCCACGAACCACACATAGTACTCCACATAAAGGTTGCAGAATACGTAGAAAATGCAGTACGTAAGGAGTACGAAGATAGCTTTCATAGGTGTTACAAATGCGATCAAACTTACAGTCTGTAATAGACCAAGCCACTATATGTTTTATTAAAGAAAATATAAAAAAAGTGTTTGGTGGCCATTTGGCCCTTCACATGCACACTAATAGTAACTCTTTGGACCAATCTACAAACTATCCCTAGAAGATCTTATAAATTGCACAGGAATATTGATGAGAATCTAGCCAAAGGGTTTATCAAACACTCAAAGTCTCCAACAAGAGCTCTTATTCTATTTGTAATGAAGAAATATGGCACTCTCAAAATGTCTAGATTATCGTGGGTTGAATAAAATCATTATAAAAGAACATTTACCCCATTAGGGGAAAAAGTGAGCCCTATATGGGCCTTGTAAGGATCCCTAATTTTTAGGGATTAATTCTAAAAATATGAGATTAAGGGGACCGTTTCAAAATCACTAGTGGTTCTTTCATTTAAAAAATAATTTAAAATGGCTATGATGTGAAGGCTACATGCCACGATTTTGAGGCCGTCGCATGTAGATGATGAATGGATGAGATTTTATTGAGTGGAGATGAGGATCCATTTGATATTCCCAATTGGGAGGTTGAGGACAACAGTAGTGAGAGAGAGTGTGGGAGAGCATAGTAGAGAGAGGTGGACACTATGATTCATTTGGGCCTTTAGATGCATCTTGATCCATGGACCATCTGCAAATCCCGCTGATCTCTTTCGATTAGCATCTTCAATCGTCCGATGCTTGGATGATCCAAAGGAGAGCATGGCATGATATTCAATTTTTAGCACCTTCATTTTGAGCCATTGGATCTTGGCACATCTAAAGGCCCATAGAAGAAGGCACCTTTTGCACATGTGAAATAAGAACTCAGCTTGAGTGGGCTCATAGGCATTCATGACCCTTAGATAAAATGACACACATGGCTAAGATTACCGAGGGTGTTTTGTCGAAAGAGGACAAAATAGGAAGAATTGAATGACATATGGCTTGAGTGTGGACTGGCAGAAAACGACAAACTACTCGGCCCAATTTCGAGCATCGTCAGATCGAATGGATCCAGATAGGATCCAATGGATAGCACTGAAAGTGGTCCAAATTTTAAAATAGTAAATCTCAACCCTTACTTTTTGGCTCCATCCAAAGGAATGTATTTAAAGGCGAATTCTTTTTTACATTTAACATAAGCCTTAGATCTTTAAGTTCATCCAAGGGCTATGATTGAAACTTTTGCACTATGAAAATACTTTCCAGAAACATCTCATGGTTTTTAATCATTCATACCACATTTGACCACAAAAAACCATGGAAGCCTATGCCTAGCCTATGTGATTAAGGGACTAGACTATGTCCACCACCCTTCTCTCATTGGTCCATCACTAATCACTCCTTAATCTAAAAGGCCCATGCAAGGTTCATTTTCTCCACTAATGCTCTACCACTCATATTAGAGCTCTTGGAACTCCTTCAAAAAGCAAAGTTATTCATAAAGGTTGACCTTCGAGGAGCTTACAATCTTGTCAAGATCAGAGGAGATAAATGGAAGAAAGCCTTTCGAACAAGGTATGGACATTTTCAATATGTGGTTATGCCATTCGGTCTCACAAATGCTCCAACCATCTTTGTAGCATATGATGAATGATATCTTTTGAGAGTATGTAGTTGATGTCATGGACAAAGGAAACCATCATGAACCTCAGATTGCATGTGACTTTTATATCTCATGATTGGTTCAGAAGTTGGAGGAACCAATGCTTCTATTGCATCAGAACATACCAAAACCCTAAGATGGACTGTCTTCTTGCTTGATTCTGACATCGAGAGGTCATGTTTTGACTTGATGAAATCATCAATGACATCATCAATTCATAACCCCCTTTGATGAACCGCCCTTGAAAACCTATATAAGGATTATTGGCCACATACATACTCAGTCTTGCCAATACTAGTCTTGGAAGCTCAAGGTGTCGTGATCACCAAGTACCTTCCAAGTTCCAGTTCCAGTTCTTGTCTTGTTCCTTGTTCTAGTCTAGATTATTCTAGTCCTTGGACATCTAGCCTTGTCCTCTTGTAATCTTGTAGTACAAGATCTTGTCTAGTTAGTTCTTGTATTTAGTCCATCTCCCTGAAGGGAGTTCTTGTAATCAAGAGATCTTGCTTCATACCTATGGTCCTGGGTTGTGGGATCGTCTGCATCATCTCTACTCAAGTTATCTATACCTATCAGTCTCGAGTTGTGGAAATTCTTGTATCAGTTATTTTATTCTTGTATTATTTCCTTATGTGAGTGATCTTGTAATCAAAACTATAGTTTTGAAATCTTGTCTCGTCTAGTCAGAGGGCACATTCTAGTGCTCCCCTGACATTTTGGAAAGACTGGCTTCTATCCAAGACCAGGCATCATGGAGAACGCTTATGAACAAATTGTGGCATCACTTCAAAGTCTCCAACAACAAATCGAGGACCTAACTCATAGACAGACACAAGTCGAGATGGGACGTCCAGTGCATGTAGGCACACTCCTCCAAGAATTACAAGAATGAATTGAGAATCTTCAAGAAAATCAAGAAATTATTCAAGTGAATCAAGGGCCTAGCTCATCCTTCATGAAGGAACCAAAGATTTGCATGCGAGAAAAGTTTGATGGTGATCATACGAAGTTTCGTAGATTTCTCCAAAAAGTTAAATTGTACATCCATATGCAACCTGATACATACCTTGAAGAGGCATCCAAGGTCAAGTTTATTGGAACCTTGCTTTGTGGCCAAGCATTATCATGGATCTCCCCGATCTTGGAGAAGAACATGGCAATACATTAGGCTTATAAGGGGTTTCTTTGAGAACTCACCACCATATTTGGAGATGCAAACACGATTCAAGTGGTAGAAACAAAACTCTGGAAGCTGTCAAGGTAACCACCCTGCCTCTACCTATGCATCAAAATTTAGAAAGTTGATATTTGATCTCGCTTGGCATGAAGATTATTCATAAGCCAATTTGAATGGGATTTAAGAGATGATATGAAGGACCTTATACTCAGGATGCCAGAGATTAATACATTGAATGAATACATTACCGAAGCTATTCAATGTTATTAATGCCTTTTTTAAAGGAAACAAGAAAAATAAGTAGAAGAAAGACCTTGCCAATGGAAACCCTTCCAAACCACTCCTAGAGATGATTCTATGCCCAAACCTATGTAGATAGATGTAACTAGGTTCCAACCTCTAACACCACAAGAGAAACAAAGGAGAGAAAAAAAATTATGCCTCTATTGTGAAAACCCCGGACATATTGAGGTGAATTGTCCGAACAAGACAACAAACTCTAGAGTCGTAGCCACCCTTATAGAGCAGGGAAATGAGGAAGACAACAAACTCTAGAGTCGTAGCCACCCCGGACCATACAGTTGGACCATGATATAAGAAAGGGTCTCATAATTCCAGCTACACCCATAGAAACATGTCTTGCCCCTGTCAAGTTAATCATGCCTAAGAAGACCCTTTCCCTTATAGTCCTACTAGATTTAGGAGCCTCCTCATGTTTCATCAATGAACAATTGGTTAAGAAACATGGAATTCCAGTACTTTGAAGGAACAAACTAGTAATAACTGAAGTAGTAGATGGATGACCTCTAGCATCTGGGAATATAACCATGGAAACCACACCATTAAGAGTACACCTTGGTGACCATGATTCCCATATATGTTTCAATGTGATATCGAGTCCAGTAAATCTAGTTATCATTGGAATGCCCTAGTTAAAGAAACATAATCCAGACATTAATTGGGAAAATAATAAAATCACCCGTTGAGATATCCAAAAGAACTCGACATATGTCAGAGCCAAAGCCTTCATACATGCAGTAAGGAAGGAACCGACATATATGATCTATGCCATACCAACTCAAAAGCCCAAGAAAGATAATTCAGTGAAGCTATCCGACCAATACCAAGGTTTCAAAGATGTCTTTGAAAACAAGAATGTAGATATCCTCCTAGAGCATAGACCTTATGATTGTGCCATAGAACTTCAAGAGGGAGCACAACAACCCTTCGGACCAATCTATAGACTATCCCCAGAGGAACTTATAGCATTGATACGAAAGGCTAGGTAAGATGTTTATCAAACACTCGAAGTCTCTTGTACGGGCCTTAATCCTATTTGTAAAGAAGAAGGACAAGACTCTCCGAATGTGTGTAGACTATCATGGGCTGAATAAAGTCAAAATAAAGAACAGATATCCTCTACCACTTATATCAAAACTCTTGGAATGCCTCGGAAAAGCAAAGTTCTTCACAAAGATTGACCTTCGAGGAGCTTCTTACAATCTTGTCAGGATCAAAGAAGGAGACGAATGGAAGACAATGTTTTGAACAAGGTATGGGCATTTTGAATATGTAGTTATGCTATTTGGTCTCACAAATGCTCCACATGTCTTTCAACATATGATGAATGATATCTTTCGAGAATATTCAAATGACTTTGTGGTAATACATCTCAATGATATCTTGATATTCTCTAAAAATCTAGAGGATCATGAATATCATGTAAATATAGTCCTACAAAAACTAAGAGAAAAAGGTTTATATGCAAAATTGGAGAAGTAATTTTTCCATCAGACAAAAGTGATTTTTAGGGTACATTGTATCAAAGAAAGGAATCTTTATGGACCCTAAGAAGATTGAGACAATCCTTAATTGGTAGCCACCTTCATGTGATCGACAATTACAATGTTTTCTAGGTTTTGCCAATTTTTATAGGATATTCATCAGAGATTACTCCAAGATAGTGACACCTCTTACCAAGCTTACAAAAACCCGAACTTCTCATGGACCAAAGAAGCATAAAAATCCTTTCAAACCTTGAAATCAGCATTCACCACTGCTCCAATTCTAGTTCATCCTAATTCTAGCAAGCCCTTCTTCATAGAGGCAGATGCATCAGACTTTGCCCTTGGGTCGATTCTATCCCACTATGGAGATGATGGATATCTGCATCTAGTTGCATATCGTTCAAGGAAACTTTACCTTCCAGAGATTAATTATGAAATCCATGATAAGGAACTTCTTATCATAGTGGACAGGTTTGATACTTGGCATCACCATCTAGAAGGAGAAGCTCATAAAGTTATTGTGTATACATATCACAAGAACTTAGAGTATTTTATGACCACTAGCATTCTCAATACAAGGAAATCTTGATGGAGTAACTTTTTATCCAGGTTTGACTTTATCATCACATATCGTCCAAGACGCCAACAATGTCAGTCAGATGCCTTGTCAAGAAGATCTTACTTTGCGCCAAAGAAATGTGAAGAGGCCTTTGATCAACAAGAGAATGTATTACTCAATCTTGAGCATCTCCAATTAGCGGCTATCTCTTCAAGCCATCATGAAGATTCATCCTTGAATCATTTGATCCATGAGACTCTACCACAAGATGAAATTTTTTGTAACGTTAAGCGAAAAAATCAAGAAGGAAAAGTCCAAGCTGAAGTAAATGAATTTCAAGAAAAGGATGGGTTACTATTGTATAAGAACCTATTGTATATCCCTCCACAAAAGCCCAGGATCCAAGTACTTCAACAATGTCATGACAACTTTGCAGAAGGACATCTTGGAGTGAATAAAACAATAGAACTTATACCAAGGGATTTTTAGTGGCCTCAAATGTGGAAGGAAGTCAAAGAATATATCCAAACCTGTGACACTTGCAATAGAAAGGCCTCTTGCAACCTTTACCTATTCTAGAAAGGTCATTGGCTTCATTATCTATGGATTTTATCACAGATCTACCAAGGACAGATAAGTATCATGTTGTTCTTGTTATAGTGGATAGATTTGTAAAGATGACACACTTTATTCCAACTACCACGACAATCACAGGTGTGCAATCAGTGCTAAACTTTTTCTCAGATAAATCTTTAGTCTTCATGGATTGCCTAATGATATTGTCAGTGATTGAGCTCCACAGTTCATATCTAGCTTTTGGAATAGTCTTTGCAAGCTCCTTAGTGTTCAAGTTAAACTGTCTACAACCAATCACCCACAGACTTATGGACAAAAAGAAGGGGTGAATCAAGTCCTAGAACAATATCTCCATTGCACCATCAACTATCATTGAAATGATTGATTTGAGCTTTTACCCTTTGCAAAGTTTACCTATGACAATAGTATTCATAAATCTACCAAGAAAACTCCCTTCTTTGCAAATGATGGAAAACATCCAAGGATGGATATGCAACTCTCAGATCATGTCAAGAAATCAACTGCAAAAGATAAGGCCCAATATCTCATGGATATTCACAAAGAACTCAAGGAAGAGATCCATAGAGCTCAAGAACAATGTAAGTATTATGCAGATTAGCATCGTGTTCAAAATCCATCCTATCACATTGTGGATAAAGTGTGGTTACACAGAAATAATTTGTAGAATTTGAGGCCTTGTGCAAAGCTAGAACATCAGAGATTGGTCCTTTCACTATCTTGGCCAAGATTAATCCAGCCACCTTCAAAATCCAGTTATCGAGTACCATGAGAATACATCCAGTTTTCCATGTATCTATGTTCGAACCATATCAGATTTCACCATTGAGGGAGGAAAGACCTAGTCCCTCACCACCTATCGAGATTGATGATCATGAAGAATTCGAAGTTGAGCATGTCCTAGATTCAAGAATATCCCGAGGAAGATTGGAGTAGCTTGTTCATTGGAAAGGGTATGACATCACTGATCACACTTGGGAACTTGTAGTGAACTTTCATAGAGCACAAATCAAGGTTCAAGAATTTCATAAGAAAAATCCAATGGAGTCAAGACTAGAGATCGTGACTACTCCTCATGGAACTCGTTGCTTGAGGAGGAGGTGATGTCATGGACAAAGGAAACCATCCTGAACCTCAGATTCCATGCGACTTTTATATCTCATGATTGGTTCAGAATTTGGAGAAACCAATGCTTCCATTGCGTCCGAAACATGGGAAACCCTAAGATCGACTATCTTCTTGTTTGATTCTAACATCCAAAGATCATGTTTTGAATTGATAAAAATCATTGATGACATCATCAATTCGTAACCGCTTTTGATGAACCACCCTTGAAAACCTATATAAGGAGGAGTCGGCCATATACATAATTAGTCTTGCCGACACCAGTCTTGGGAGCTCAAGGAGTCATGATCACCAAGTAAGTACTTTCAAAGTTCTAGTTCCAATCCTTGTCTTGTTCATTGTTCTAGTCCTGATTAGTCTAGTCATTGGACATCTAGCCTTGTTCTCTTGTAGTCTCATAGTACGAGATCTTGTCTAGTTATTTCTTGTATCTAGTTATCTCCCTGAAGGGAGTTCTTGTAATCAAGAGATCTTGCTTCATACCTACAGTCCCGAGTTGTGGGATCTTCTACATCATCTCTCGTCGAGTTATCTATACCTATCAGTCTCAGGTTGTGGGAATTCTTGTATCAACTATTTATTCTTGTATTATTTCACTACGTGGGTGATCTTGTAATCGAAAGTATAAAATTGAAACCTTATCTAGTCTAGAGACAAAGGGCACAATCTAGTGCTCCCTTGATATATACCTTGATGATATCTTGATAATCTCCAAAAATCTAGAGGATCATGAATGTCATGTAAGGATAGACTTAGAGAAACGAAGAGAAAAAGGTTTATATCCAAAACTGGATAAGTTCTCTTTCCATGAGATAAAAGTGGAGCTTTTAGGATACATTGTATCAAACAAAGGAATCATTATGGACCCTAAGAAGATCGAGACAGTCCTTGATTGGAAACCACCTTCATGTGTTTGAGATATACAACATTTTCTAGGATTTGCCAATTTTTCCAAGATGTTCATCAAAGATTACTCCAAGATAGTGACACCTCTTAGCAAGCTTATAGGAAACACAACATTTTCATGGAATCAAGATGCAGAGAAAGCCTTTCATACCTTGAAATCATCATTCGATACTGCTCCAATTCTAGTTCACCTGGATTGTACCAAGCCTTTTTTCTTGGAGACATATGCATTGGCTTTGCCTTGGGGGTGATCCTATCCCAACACGGGGATGATGGAAACCTACATCTACTTACATATCATTCAAGGAAATTCTCTCCTCCAAAGGTTAATTATGAAATTCTTGAAAAAGAACTTGCCATAGTGGAGGCGTTTGATACCTACTATCACCATCTAGAAGGAGCAGCTCATAAAGTTACTATATACATAGATCATAAGAATTAAGAGTACTTTATGACCACCCACATCCTCAATAGAATGCAATCTCCATGGAGTAACTTTCTATACAGGATCGATTTTGTCATTACATATCATCCAAGACACCAACAATGTGAGTCAGATGCCTTGTAAAGAATATCTTACCTTGCACCAAAGAAAGGTGAAGAGGCTTTCGATCAACAAGAGAGTGTATTACTCAATCTTGAATATCTTCAATTAGCAGCCATCTCTTAAAACCATCAAGAAGATTCAACCTTGACCCATTTGATTCATAAGGCTGTATCACATGATGAATTGTTTTCTAACATCAAACAAAAATTCAATAAGGGAAAGTTCATGAAGTAAATGAGCTCTAAGAAACTGATGGGTTACTATTCCATGAGAACCTAACGTACATCCCTATAGGAAAGCCCAAGATCCAAGTACTTGAGCAATGCCATGATAAACTTACAGCATAATATTTTGGTGTTAATAAAACAATAGAACTCATATAAATGGATTTTTGGTGGCCTCAAACGTGGAAGGAACTCAAACAATATATATGAATTGTGACACCTGCAATAGATCTAAGGTGTCGTGACATAAACCTCATGGCATATTGCAACCTTTACCTATTCCACAAAGTCCATGGTCTTCATTATCTATGGATTTCATAACTGATCTAACAAGGTCAGACAAGTATGATGCCATTCTCGTTATAGTAGATAGATTTACAATGATGGCACACCTCATTCCAACTACCAATGCAATCACAGGTGCATCCACCACTATAATTTTTCTCAGATACATATTTAGGCTTCATGGATTGTCTGTTGATAATGTTAGTGATCGAGGTCCAAAGTTCATATCCAGCTTTTGGAACATCCTTTGCAAGCTCCTTCATGTTCAAGTCAAATTCTCTATAGCCAATCATCCACGCACAAATGGAGAAAAAAAATGGGTGAATCAAGACCTAGAACAGTATCCCCATTGCACCGTCAACAATCATCAAAATGATTGGTTTGCGTTTTTACCCTTTGTACAGTTTGCTTATAAAAATAGTGTCCATACATCTACCAATCGAACTCCCTTCTTTGCAAATTATGGGCAACTCTCAAATCATGTCAAGAACCTGGCTGCCAAAGATAAGGCCCAATATCTCATGGATATTCACAAAGAACTCAAGGAAAAGATCCATAGAGCTCAAGAACAATATAAGTATTATATAGATCAACATCATGTTCAAAATCCATCCTATCACATTGGGGATAAAGTATGGTTACTCGGAAATAATTTTCCGACTTCAAGGCCTTGTGCAAAGCTAGAACATCAGAGATTAGGTATGTTCACCATCTTGGCCAAGATTAATCTACTCAATTTCAAGCTCTAATTACGAAGTACCATCAAGATACACCTAGTTTTCCAGGTGTCCATGTTGGAACCATATCATATTTTACCATTGAGGCAGGAGAGACCTTGTCCTTCACCACCTATTGAGATTGATGATCGTGAAGAATTCAAAGTCGAGCATGTCCCAGAGAGAATATCTAGAGGACGATTGAAGTACCTTTTGCATTGGAAAGGGTATGACATCAATGATTGCACTTGGGAACTTGTAGAGACTCTTCAATGAGTTACATATTCTTGTATTATTTTCCCTATATGGGTGATCTTGTAATCATAAGTATTATTTCAAAATCTTGTCTACTCTAAGTGAGAGGGCACAATCTAGTGCTTCCCTTACATATTTAGAGATCTTGATTTGCTTGTAAGCAAACCACAAGTCAATTTGGGAGGAATATTTAGCCTAGCCCAACCAATGCATCAACTCATCCATGACGAGAATTATTTCATTGTGATTTTTTTGAGAGCAAGATAATCAGTGCATGGTCACATGCTCCGCATCTTTCTTTTTCACAAATATTATGGGTGAATCATAAAGGAAATTTCCTGGGCAAATGCGGCCCTGTTCTTGAAGCTTGGGAAGTTAATATTTGAGTTCTTTAGGGTTTCATCTTTTCATAAGGCACCTTTGTAAGAGGCATGTAGCCTTGTAGTTTTTATTTTTTTATTTTTTTAAAGGAAGTTCGGTAGAGCCTACTCTTCCAAAATTTAATTAATAGAAATTACGGCCATACATGTGAACGGGCCTAGCACACATGGGACCCCTCGTATCCCACAAAGCAAGGGCTACTTATAGATTAGTAGAGAATTTTACAAAGAAGGTTGATAACCCTTTTGTCCCCCTCATGTGGGGCCCACTTGGTTGTGATCTTGTTGCTCTCTAGGAAGAACACTATGATCTCTAAAGGGTGGTGGCTTCTTACAATTGGAAATTCTTTTGCCTAAAAGGAAAAGAAATTTTTGGATCGACCATTCTTTAGGAGGGTTGCCAAAGTTGGCCGCACACATCTCTTTCCATATTTTCCATAGAGTCTCCCCTCTTATAGCATTCCACATGCTAAGGAACATCCGATTGCTTCCCCTATCAAAGCTTGCTTCCAGTTGACTTGTCCCTATAAAAGCATGATTCTCTCAAGGGCTTGCCAAACTGATATTGATTTGGGGCATGAATAGAAGAGGTATCTCAAGTCCTCCATGCCATGAAGGCATCGCTTGCACCATCGAGGGCCCCCACAAAATTTGTTAGCTTTTACATTGGTCGAGATTCCACGGTGTAGGATTTGCCACATAAGCACATACTTTCTGGTCTCAATGAGGGGGTGCCAAAGGGATTGGAATTTAAAGTCCCACCTCCAACTTAACCAATCCAAACACCACTTCCTATTGAGCGTGACATGAAAGTCCACATCCTTCTTGAATCTCAAAATTTTCTCAAGGCTATTGCCATTGTGCCATCTCATACCCTCAAGGTGAGAAGAGTCCTCACCAATGAGAAGGAGAGTCTCGAGTGTTCCCAAGCATTGAATCTACTCTACAATAGATGCCATTCTTCATAGTCCACTCTTTTGGTCGGATCAATGTCCTCGAATCTAATCCACTAACAAGTTTCCTGGTTCTAGAGGTGTTTCCGCAAATGGAAGCCTTTGTTCCAAAGCTTCCTAACTTTTTGGAGGTTCCAAAACTCCATACCTCTGATGCCCTTGATACGGAACTAGATCGAATCATTCTATCTAATCATGGCTGCCCATTTCCAATCTGCATTGATTTTGATAGACTGTTTAATCTTGTTCCAACTCTTCCATAGAGAACAAGGTAGTTGTACTTTCGAAGTTCTTAAATGACAAGTACTTTAACCTTTGGTGACTTTAGATGGTGGCAATCAATGAAGACCATGGTCCCCCTTCATGTCGAACAATATCTTGTCCATAATTTTTCCCAACATGCTCAAGAAAATACTTGTCCATGAATAATAGTCCAGTGATAGCTTTAATCATTTCATTGGGACGATCAAGAACTTCCGTTTCCCCATACCATTTTGTCAACTATCATGTGAACATTTCGGTGCAATTTTACATTGATTTTCTTTCCTGGGGAAAAAAGGATAGCCATTTCCAATGGTTTACTCAATGTAAGTTGTAAGCTAGATGCACATTCAGGTGATAAAGTTACATGTGATAGTAGAGTCTATTAGCACAACTTTTTGTCTTTCTCCGAATTTTCCCCACAAACATATATTTTTGATAAAAGGGATTGATATTGGCAAGCACCAATATGATGCTACCATGACTCCAACATGTGGGCTGCCCCTCGGGATGTTGGGCCCACTATTAGTCTCTTCAACTTCTGTAATAGTTACTTTTGACTTGCTTAACAAAGATTCATCTTCAACTTGGATGGCTTGCATCCATGCGTTTGCGTTTTTGCGAGTGCACTTTTGTTCAATAATTTCCCTTGCAAATCTTCCAAAATGGATAGAGATCATTTCTTTGACCAATGGAAGGGAGTATTGCCCACTCTGGATTGTTCCCAAAATATTTAGTGCTTCATGAGGATTATAGATTGTGTCTCGTTTGTGCAGATCTTCGGCTTTTTGCGTTATTTTGAATTCCACTTTCTTGGTTCTTTGTGATGATATAATATTCCCCATATTATTCGCATTTTGGGCACATCGAGTTTTTTTGGCACCTCGTACCATGCCTATGGGCTTCTGCATGGAGAGTCTTTGTGTCACTATCTCGTCCCTCGTCCAAAAGCTGCATCCATATAGAAAAACATGAAAACAATCTAGATCATCCATGTCCATATCTGTACACGAGTCTATCTTCATATGTATTTTGCAAGGTATCTTTTTTATCTCAAGCCTCTCCATTCTTCTCTTACATTTGATCATTTATTTCTTCGTCATTTTTTTACAATTTTCGCGGCACCCATTGACCGATGCTCTTGGTCATGGAAAAAGAGTCATTCGTCCGTGCAGTTACCTTCGAACAATCCTCTCTTGTGTGACCTTCGAGCAACCTAACCCTTGCTTTATGGGATACGAAGAGTCCCATGGATACTATGCATGTTCACTCGTACAATTGCAATTTCAAAATTAAGGCTCAAACGTGTAGGCTTCGACAGAACCTCCGTTTATATATATATATATATATATATATATATATATATATATATATATATATATATATATATATATATATATATATATGTATATATATATATATATATATGTATGTTACAGTGGGTGGAAATTGGAACCGAATGGGAGTGTTTGTCAAGACTGCCAGCATTGACTGCTAGAACGAACTCGGTTTTTTCTTTTAATAAAAATGGAGGTTCGGCCGAGGCCTATGCCCCCGGACTTTAACTTTGAAATTACAACTGTACGAGGAAGGGCATAGTACCCATGGGACCCCCCTTATCCCACAAGAACAGGGGTTTACAACTGGGTTAAACGGCGATCACAACTACCGCGGGGATGATCAAACGGTGGCCAACAGCCACATACATCAGTTCCTGGGATTTATATGTCCCTACATGTTGCTGCCAAGGGTTGAACCCTCGCCCGCCTCAAGAGGCGAGAGGTCCAACCACCAGGCCTGCGAACCGGGACAACGAACTCGGTTTTGATACCAAATGCGACGAAAATTTTAATTCGCAAGTTTCACTTTACGGAAAATCTTTCCCAATAATGACTTAGATCGCATGCGAGAAACGTAGCTTATAAATTAAACTCAATTTGCCAACAAAAAATATATATATATATATATATATTCATACTCAGCTCGAAGGCGTGTTACATAAGTAGCTTAGTGTTCAGCATCACGGGCATGCTTGTTCTTGTTTATAAGGCTGGGTTCACAATCGGCGGCGGGAGAAGGCAAATAGAATTCTAAGCCAATAATATATTCACATCTGTCAAGACTGCTCACAGAAAGCGGAGGCACAAAAAACGAACTTCTCCACGTGACAGAACAAAACCAAAATATATTTGCAGCCTCCCCCTCGCCGTTTCAATCTACCGAGCTCCACCTCATTCAAAACACAAGTATTTTATTCGTTTTCTATCATTCAACTGTTGATAAATGTACAATTATAGTTCCATCATTCAATTATAGTATTTTATTCGTTTTCCGTCATTCAACTGTAGATAAATGTACAATTTTCTTTTATATGTAGTATTTCCAGAAGGCGGCAGCATAATTTCTTGCATTCATAGTTCCACCCTCTTATTTGAACACCGACAAGGCGGCAGCATCTTTTTTTCACTCTTCCACTCGAACATGACCAAAAAAGCTCGAAATGTAGCCGGGTCTGTGTGAATCCAGCCTAAAACTAAATAGCGGGCCCATGTTAAGCACCACAGCCAAGCACGAGGGGAGGAGGAAGTTTTTGAGTGTGAGAGACATTGTTGAGTGTCAGAGACATTGTTGAGTGAAGCAATAGCTTTGAGAGCACAGGACATTTTAGGGACTTGAATGACAAGAAGAGGGGGTTGGGTTTTGGGGGGGGGGGGGGGGGGGGGGGGGATTGTGGCATGCTCACAATCACATATCGCCATGTTAGATCAAAGGATATCTACATGTTTACGGGGCAAAGGGGAGGAGGTGCTTTTACTCAAGGAACAAAATGAAGTTTCTATTAGTTAGGAGACAAAGTTACAAATAGTGGTATACTGACAAGGTGGCACAATATTTTTAGACTAACAATTTGGCATGGTAAAAAACCCTCAAGATAAAGCCCTCCCAAGTTACTACTGTTATATGAACCTTCACAAACCTAGGCTGATGAAACAAATCACCTCCGCAAATCCTTAAATTTCAAGGAACGAAACACAAAGTACAGGTGTAATTACACATGGTAGCTACTGTGGGTGAAACAAGGACAGGAATGCCTTGCAAAAATATTGGAAGAGACCACCATGCGCAGTTACAACCTGAAAAAACAAATTGGGGAAAAAAACAAGCGGACGGAGACGAGTTCGCTGTATAGTAGTTGCCTAGGAAAACCTGTCTGGCATCAAGGCCACCCCACAGGATGATGAAGAAAACGAGATGTGTCTGTAACAGAAAGAGGGCAGCACCTCTAAAAAAGGAGGCTATCACACTGTTCGGTACAGTATGCTTGAAAGCTGTCTGGTATGAAGGTAACTCGTGCCAGAAGTTGATGTACAAATGCCAGTGTCCTTTTCAGCTTTCATGACTAAACTGAATCATTTATATCCCAAGTATCATGTTGAATCATCACTTGCGTTATAATCAATGGCCCAGCTTGTCAAAAACTGAAAAGGTCTACTACCATATAAGCAACCATGCTCGTGTATATCTG
>CM035408.1:28199520-28244520 GCA_020310875.1 Ceratopteris richardii | reverse complement strand
AATGTAAAAAACAGATACCATCTATGGATTTTGAAGGGCATGGTAGACTGTCAAAATACAACACTGTACCAGCTCTTTAAGAAAGGATGCGTTCAGACAGTCCCGGAGGCACTCCATGCAATTTTTTGTTTCCCCCACCCATCAATTCACATAAGGGTGGCTTCAGACTGAAGATCTATAACCAGGCGAAAAAAAACAAGAGTATTCCACTTGGAATATGGAGATTAAGAGAAGTCCTTCGGCCCTTTATTCACACTTGTTGTGGAACACACTTCAAAACTTTACATTGCAAATCTGATCTGGACACTCTGAGCGGCTCGGGGCGGAAGGAGGGGGATCGGAACAGCCAAATGCAAATTGTTCCATGACGTGGCTTCAAAACATATGCGGGACTCCGCTCAATGTGAAGAGTCAGAGCCCGGAATATGCCACATGGCAGTGCTTCATTTCACTACAGGTGCAGCACAATGTGAAGCAAGCGTAAGGCAGCACACGGATTCAGTCGTGAAAGCTTTTGCTCGTCCAATTTTTAAAGAGACTCTTTGGAACCTTTGATTTATCGTGTTCCACTTACCTTCAATTTGTTCCAAGGGGGAAATCCGTATGTATTCTCGTAGGCCCATAACATTTTCTGATTTATATCCACAAATGAATATGTGACACGTGGAAACATGGTTCATGCCGCTGCCTATGTGAATCCACACTAACATGACAACTTTTTTTCCTATAGGAACTTCATAGAATCCAGGTTAAGTTAAGTTTAAGTGAAGCCCACAAGCAAATAGGAATACCCATTTCTAATGAGAGAATATGGAGGAAGCAGTAGTAGAAATATCCATATTCCATGACTCTATGAGGTATAGAGGCAGAAATATCCATTTTCCATGACTCCATGAGGTATAGAGGCACCAACAGTAAAAATGTCAACTTCCCATTTGAGATTCATTGGATAATAGAGTTGCATAATTTTTTTCTTTTTTTCTAAAAGGAAATTCAACAATAGCCTACTCTCCCAAACTTTAATTAATAGAATCGACCTAGCACCCATGGGACCCCCCGAACCCCACAAAGCAGGGGTTTCTTTAAACTTGCTAGAAAATATGACAAAGAAGGTTGATAACCCTTTCATCCCCTTCATGGGGGGCCCACTTGTTTTTACTCTTGTTGCTCTAGAGGAAAAGCACTCTATGATGTTTAAAAGGTGGGGACTTCTTACAATTGGAAATTCTTTTGCCTAAAAGGGAAAGAGATTTTTCGATCAACCATTCTTTAGGAGGGCTAGCAAAGTTGGCTACACACCTCTCTTTCTAGATCTTGCAAAGGGTCTCACCTCTTATAGCATTCCACAGTGCTAAGGAACATCCAATTGCTTCACCCAGTAACGCATGCTTCTAGTTGATTTGTCTTGAAGGAACATGATTCTCCCAAGGGCCTACGAGACCAACATTGACTTGGGGCCTGAAAAGAAGAGGTGTCCCAAGTCCTCATTGCCATGAAGGAATCGTTTACACCATGGAGGAACTCCACAAATTTTTTTAGCTTTTACATTAGTCCAAATTCCCTAATGGAGGATTTGCCACATAAGAACTCATTTTTTAACCTCAACGAGGGGATGAAAAAGGCATTGGAACTTAAAATCCCACCTAAAACTCGATCAATCCAAACACCATGTCCTATTAAGTGTGACAAGAAAGTCCACATTTTTCGTGAATCTCAAAATTTTATCAAGACTGTTGCCGTTGTGCCATCTAAGACCCTCAAGGTGAGGGGAGTCATGCCCAATCAGGAGGCGAGTCCTCAAGCACTTTCAAGCAATGAATCTTCTCTGCAACAGGCACCAGTCTTCATACTCCACTCTCCTAGCTGAGTCAATGTTCCTCAAATCTAATCCATGGGCATGTTTCTTGATTCAAGAGGTGTTTCAACAAACAAAAACCTTTTTTCCAAAGCTTCCTAGATTTTTGGAGGTTCCAAGACTCAACAGCCATGATGCCCTAGGTCGAATCATTTTTTCTAATACCGACTGCCCATTTCCAAGCTTCATTGATCTTGACAAACTTTTTCACCTTGTTCCAACTCTTCCATAGGGAGCAAACCACGCTCGAGCATCTAGAAGTCACCTGATAAGGGGGGAACAAAAGAGTGAGAAGATCAAGACCCTTCCAACCTGGAAGGCCCACTAGCGTAACAACACTCTTGTTTCTAAAAATCAATTTGGCCCAAGAGGCATCCCTATTGCTCCATGGTTTAATTAATCATTTGGCTGCCAGATTATTGGCCATTCTTTCAATATCTAGAATGCCCAAGCAACCTTGATCTTTTTGGCTTATGGAAGTAGCCCATTTAATTTTAGGGACACCCCTTCTATTAGGGTCTCCCGTCTAGACAAAGTTTCTGCAAATTCTTTCCAATTTGTCAATCTCTTCTTCTTTCGATCTCTAGCAAGAGAGAAAATAAATAATCCAAGAATGACGAAATGTGTTAACCACCATAGCTTGCCCCATGAGGTTGATCGACATACCTTTCTAGTATGCCAACTTGTTATCAGACTTAGAAAGAGCCAAGCTCCACTGTTGACCCGTTGAAATGCCAAATCCCATCAGAATACCTAATAGGCAAAAGATTTCCCCCCTAACCATAAACTGAAAGCCATGGTCAACAAAAAATTGAGGTGGATTCCCAATAACATCCCTTAAAGCGGTTTTAGAGTGGTTAATTTTGGAGCCCGATTCCTTACAAAATGTATTTAGGCAACACCAAAAAGTTATCAATGTTGGCCTAATCATTATGCACAAAAGCATTTGTGTCATTGGCAAAGAGTCTCATGATCATCTGGTCTTGATTGAGGGAAAGAGGCAAGCTTTGAATGAGACCCTAAATGTGTGATGTTTAAGAAGGCAACTAAGACCATCGATAATGATCGCAAAAAGAAGAGGGGCCAAGGGGCGTCCTTGCCTAATAGAACATTTTAATCGAATAGCTTGAGAAAGATGTTCATTGATGTTTATCTATGTTGATGTATTTCTCATCAATGTTGAGATCATCTTAATGAATTTTTGGTCGCACCCCAGGTCTTTTAGAGATTGGAGAATGAAGTCCCACTTGAGTCTGTCATAAGCTTTGTCAATCTTAAGGAGGAGGACATCTTGAGCAGACTCTTCAGTGAAAGCTAGACCTTCCCAAACATCAATGATAGCCTTGAGGATGGACCTCCCCTTGATGAACACTTTTTGATCCTCACTAATTCATTAAGATGATCTATGTTGATGTATTTCTCATCAATGTTGAGATCATCTTAATGAATTTTTGGTCGCACCCCAGGTCTTTTAGAGATTGGAGAATGAAGTCCCACTTGAGTCTGTCATAAGCTTTGTCAATCTTAAGGAGGAGGACATCTTGAGCAGACTCTTCAGTGAAAGCTAGACCTTCCCAAACATCAATGATAGCCTTGAGGATGGACCTCCCCTTGATGAACACTTTTTGATCCTCACTAATCCAATTTTGTAAATGAAAAGCAATTCGATTAGGAATAACTAAAGCAAGGATCTTGTAACCTATTTGTAACATCGTAATTGGATGCCAATGTTCAATCCTGTTTTTGCTTCCTTTTTTGTGAATAAGCTTGATAATGCTTTAATTGAGACATTCGGGTAGCGCATTGAAAGAAAGAGCCTCTTGCTACAACATATGTAACATAATAGTCATCACGTGCTTGAAGGTCTTGAAAAACTCATTTTTGAGGCCATCTAGCCCTCAACTTTTTCCATTCATAAGTGAATCAATAACTTTAACAATATCATCATCTGAAATGGGAGCTTCAAGAAGAGGCTTCATATTTTCTAGAATTCTTTTGGTTCTGATTCTAGAGATGGTCGCCATGCAATCATGTGTGTGAGGAGAAAGAGGCATGGAAACCCCCAATCCTCTCAAGTCTAGCTTTCCTCAAGTTGACTGCAGACTCGAGGTTCGACCTAGTCTGCAGTCAACCTAGTCTTTTAACTCCGCCAGATCTAGGTGGAGCTTGACTTGGTCCCAAATGTCCTTCTCATGACCATCACTCACCTACCCTCTATTGAAACCAACCTAGTCTTTTAACTCCGCCAGATCTAGGTGGAGCTTGTCTTGGTCCCAAATGTCCTTCTCATGACCATCAATCACCTACCCTCTATTCCCCCATCTATTAGAACTAGTCCACCATATTAAAGTCCCCACAAAGAATGATGTTGAAGGGTAGAGCATCCAATGATTACCAAGTGATAATTCCTTCCAAATCGATATTGGGAGCATACACAGAGGAGCATGTCAAAAGATCATCCTCTAGAAACTAAGACGGAGAAGGAAACACTACAAGTCATGAAGGCAAACCCAAAAGGCTTCACATAAGTGAAATAAAGAAGGAGAAGAAGCTCTAAGGGGATTATTGAGAGGAGCAGATATTTTTTGCAACTTGAAGGAGATCAATGACTTGGATTACCCAGGGGAAATGAATCACTATGACTATTGCAATGATAGGAAGAACCCAAAGGATTCCACTTGCAAGGAAGACAACCAAGAATGATACACCACCAGCAAAGAAGATGGATTCACCACCAATAATGAAGATAAAAAAGACAATAAAAGCTTGATAATTGGATCCACAATTTCGAAAGGGTATAAGACTCATTTATGAAGAAGACTTCTCACAAGGGAAAACAACCGGCTGAGATACCATGGAAAAGCTCGTATAACAAGAGGGACAAGGCCCTACCCATAAAGAACTTAACCTCTGATAATGATAATCGTTTCTTTGAATGTTAAAGGGTTGTCTTCATGAGATCAAAATTGATGGGGGGGACCTTCAAAAGAGACTAAAATGTAATTCGTCATTCCATGTTTGGCTCTCCACTATGCAAGAGAAATGGAAGTATGAATAACATTTGATACACTAGACTTGTGGATACCAAAATCATAGGTGGATTGGTGCTTCCTTTGGAGTTCCACAATTTCTTTCTTCATGAAAAAGTGTGAAACATTCATTTTATTATCCCACTACTCTGTGTCTGAATAGAAAAACTCAACCATAGTGAGAGTATTTTGATAGTCTGATTAGTTGATTGTATTTTTGTGCCGTGTGTTGGGATGTTAGAAAGTGTGAATGCATACTCCTTTCACATGAAAGATTGCAACTGGAATGAAGGCATTCCTCTTGGAGAATGCCGACCTATGCGAATTGATTCAGCCTTTTATAGACCTTACCATTTTCCCAAACCAGTCCCAAGCCACTTGTTCGGGTGGTTGGGCCTCTTGCCTCTTGAGGCGGGGGCGAGGGTTCAACCCCCATTGGCACCATGTAAGGGACATGCTTAACATGGAAAGTTGTATCTTGCGGCTGATGTGCCACCGTTTGTCCTACCCCGCAGTAATTGTGACTGCAGTTCAATCCAGCTATGTAAACCTCTGTTCTTGTGGGATAAGTGTTGGAGATAGACGCCTGCGGAAGCACGCGAACAACACAAGGAAGAAGAAGAAGCTTGGAGCACAAACACACAATACTGTATGTATTACTAGAGAATGTACAAAGATAAGTAGCCCATTAGGGCAATAGGCGTATATAGAAGCCGGGGGAAAAAAACATCCTAAAGAGGGAAAAAAGTGCCCCGGCGGTCCTAGTGTGTTCACACACATCACTACCTAAATATATCAACAAATCCCCCCTGGGAGTGATGCGGTGAACAAGGAGCTGGCACTCATGTATAAGGAAGTGCCAAGCTATGTGGAAATCACTCCAAAAAAGGAAGTAAGCCCAAAGCTTTGCGGAAAGCTTCAAACTTCTCCCTAGGCAGAGCCTTCGTGAAAAGGTCTGCAATGTTATCCTACGTGGGCACATATGCCAAGCTGATCTCCCCAGCAGAGAACCTCTCCCTGACATAGTGATAATGCACCTCAATGTGCTTAGTGCGAGCATGGAACACAGGGTTCCTCGCAACTACCAATTTGCTCTGACTGTCAGTGAAGATGGTGGTGGCAGAAGACTTGCCAACACCCAAATCAGCCATAAGGCGTCTGAGCCACACACACTCAAGAGTCGTTGTGAAAGCTGCCCTATACTCAGCCTCACAATTGGAAGTGGCCACAGTAGGCTGTTTCTTGCTCAACCAAGATATACATGAGCTACCAAGCATGAAGCAAAAACCACTGGTGGACACACGAGTGTCATAACAACCAGCCCAATCTCAGTCAGAAAAAGCATGCAAATCTGGCGGTAGTGATCCCCCCTTGGTATAAAACAACCCAAGTAGCCGAGTACCACTCAAGTAGCGAAAGATGCGCTTAACCGCCTTCCAATGCGTGACTCCTGGGCAATGCATAAACCTACTCATCTGTGAGACAGCAAACTGAATATCTCGCTGAGTAATGCATAAGTAAATCAAGCATCCAACAGCCTGCTGATAGAGAACAACATCAAATGCATCTCCAACATCATGAAGACTCAATCGTAAACCTGTCTCCATAGGAGTGGCAATAGGCTTACAGTCTTCAAGGCCAAAATGCTGCAATAATGTGTTAATATATTTCGTTTGACACAAAGTCATTCCGCCATCAACGTGCATAAACTGAATGCCCAAATAGTGATGCAAATGCCCCAAATCAGACATCTCAAATGAGGCATGCAAATCAGCCTTAAAATCAGCAATATGCGTCTCAATAGGACCAGTGAGCAGCATGTCATCAACATAGACAACAATGATCAGAAGCACATCATTAGCATGCTTAACATATAAGGTGCTTTCAGTTGGACTGTTCTCAAAACCATGTGCAATCAGATAGGCATGTATCTTCTCATACCAAGCACGTGGTGCTTGCGTTAAACCATATAATGCCTTCTTTAACCTGCAAACTTGGTTTTCATGCCCTTTTTGCACAAAGCCATGGGGCTGAAAAACATACACTTCTTCATGCGAATCACCATTCAGAAATGCAGTTTTAATGTCCAACTGATGTACATTCCAACCATGATGGGCTGCAAGTGCACAAATGCTCTGAACAGTAGTCATACGACATGTGGATGCAAAGGTCTCATCAAAATCAATGCCTTTTTCCTATGCATAACCCTTTGCAACAAGCCTAGCCTTATACCTGTCAACTGTACCATCCGGTTTACGCTTCAGCTTGTATACCCACTTAGTGCCAATGGCCTTCTTGCCAAGAGGCAAGTCAAATAAAGACCAAGTACCATTCTTCATTATAGCATCATATTCAGATTGCATAGCAGCCATCCAATTTTTTGAATTATGTGCTTCATCAAAAGAAACAGGCTCATTCTCATCACAGAGACTAGACGCAGCCATAGCATAGCAATCTGATGCAAAGGAGGCACTATGAGAGCTTGAACGAGTACGATATGACAAAGGTGCATCTAATTTGTTGTCATGCTTCTGCACCAGCCATTTTGGCATAGTTTTTGCGTGCTCAATATTAGCTCTCTCATCAACAAGTGCATCATGTAAATCTGCATCAGAAATGGAATGATCTGCATCATTATATGAAGCCTGCAAAGGGTGAGAAGTTGCCTCATTAGGACCAGCACTAGACTGTCCACCTATAAAAAGAGGCATCAAAGTATCATACATGTCTTTGGAGCTCACAGATGTCTCCTTCGTACATGAAAGCAATGGCTGAATTGCATCTTCCACAAAAACAACATCACGGCTAACCAAAATGCGTTTTGTCTGTGGATGATACAGACGATAGCCTTTACTTTCAGAACTGTACCCAACAAAAATACATTTTACTACCTTATCGTCCAATTTTTTGCGATGTTGTTCAGGCACTAGTGCATATGCCAAACAACCAAAAACATGCAGATGAGCAATAGATGGCTTACGGTCATGCCAAGCCTCATATGGAGTGATAGACTACAGCGCTTTAGTGGGACACCTGTTCAGTACATATGTTGCACACATGACAGCCTCAAGCCAGAAACTATGTGGTAAAGCCTGACTCTTGACCATGCACCTCGCCATCTCCATGAGTGACCTGTTCTTTCGTTCAGCAACTCCATTCTGTTGAGGTGTATATGGCACTGCACACTGGTGTTTTATCCCACGTTCAGCCAAGTTGCATTAAAATCAGAAGACATATATTCCCCCCCTCGATCAGAACGGAGGGTGCCCATTTTACATATTGACAGATTTTCAACCAAAACCAAAAACTGTTTAAAGCACATGAACACTTCGGACTTTGCTTTGAGTGGATATACCCATGCATGCCTGGAAAAATCATCAATGAAAGTCACAAAGTAAAGGTAATTTCCAAAAGAGGGTGTCTGCATAGGACCACAGACATCACTATGTACAAGCTGCAATTTCTACGTAGCCCGAACTGAACCATCTTTTGGAAAGGATGAACGCTGCATTTTGCCCAAAATAAAGCCCTCACAATTATGTTTTCCAGGTGCCTCAAGTTTGGGCAAAGAGGACACCATTTCAGATTTCTGCAGGCGTAGCAAACTAGCAAAATTCAGATGACCAAAGTGTGCATGCCAAAGCTTTGCATCTGACATAGCCTGCGAATCATGAACTGCACATGCCGAATCATTCACAGATCTTTCATAGTCTATGAGCTTATACAGCCCATGACATAAAATGCCAGAAGCAATAATAACATCGCCATTTGATAGATCATGAACTGTACATCTGTCATCAACAAATTTCACAACCAAGCCAATCTTGGCTAATGCAAAAACTGATAACAGATTCTTCTTGATCCCTGGCACAAATAAAGCATCTGACAAAGTGAAAGAAATACCATCAGCAGTAGTCAAAATGATCTTACCATCTCCCATAACAGGATAAGAGGAGTTGTTGGCACATGTAACAGTATTCCCTGTAGGGGCAAGCTCGAGTGAAGAGAAGAAACTACGCTGCGAGGTAATATGTTTGGTCGCCCCACTGTCAAAGTAACAAACATCTGAGTCTACTGCAGACATGCACGTATCATGAGAAGATGGGTCAAAACTGCAGACAGTAGTAAACGCCCATTCTTCTTCCTGCACAAGATTTGTAGACTCTGTTTTTGGTGTAGAGGCCTCTACAACAACCATTCCAGCGTCTTTCTTCTTTGCCTCTTTTGCATCCAGTTTTGGATAGTTCTTTATGATATGATCATTTCCTTTACAATCCTTGCAAGACAATTTCTGCTTTTCTGATTTCTTCACATCTTTATCCTGGTTCTTCGATTGTGCAACATTTGCAGATTTCTGCTTACTAGTAGAAGAGCTCCATTTTCCTTTGCCCTTCTGACTAGCCAGGAAAGCTTGATCTGCAACACGCATAATGGACCTGTTCTACCTGGACTGATCTTCCTGCAATAGAACAGAGACTAACTCCTCAAATGACAAGGCATTTGGATTGCCTTTCATCATCAATCGAAGAGTAGAGGCAAAACTCTGATATGAATCAGGAAGACCATTCAGAATGGTCTGCACAAGTGAGCTATCTGGTATAACCTCGTCAGCAGAAATCAATTGTTCCTTGAGGTCTTTGATCTTTGTGAGAAAGCTGTCCATAGAATCACCTTCATTCATGTGCTCACTCTCCAACTGTTTTTGGAGGTAAGCAACACGAGCCTCATTCCTAGCCTAGTACAAAGTGGTAAGTGTATCCCAAGCATCCTTTGCTGTTCTGCAAGAGCGAATGTGAGGAATAATAGCACGTTTGATAGGCAAAGCTATCAATGCATGTGCTTGAGCATCTCTTCCATCCCAACGAATTTGCTCTGCAGTAGGTGCAACAGAAACAGCAGCACGAACAAGAATCTGCGGAATATCATCTTCGACACCGTCTTCATCAGCTCCAGCACCTGTATTTGCAGTACCTGTTGTTACAGGTGTAACAAGACGTCTTTCAACACCCTGCACAATGTTCCACAGACATTTTGCAACCAATACATGTCGCATCATATAAGCCCATAATGGGTAGTTGGTACCATCCAACTTATCCTCAACAGCCAACATACAGAATACATCACTGCTTTCAGCCATGGCCGGTGACTAAAATACCTTGATGCAGAAAATCGACTATATCTCAAAAAGTTGAACGGAATTGCCCAGACAAGTTCTGCTAGACCTGTAGCAGACTTCGAGACGCTTAAACTGGCAAACAGAAACTGATATATACCTTTGGCACAAAAAGATGAAACAGCCTACACAAGCACTGCGATAGTGTGTTCGGAGGCCGAAACGAGCTCAGATCGCGATTTCAGCACCACAGAGCGAAGCCGTTTCGATCTCGAAAACAGGCTGAGTATGCTCACCAAAATTCGTTCGATTATGAGACTGCAAAAGGAGGAGTGTCGACGGCGCCTAGATGAAGCGACGACCTGCTCTGATACCAATTGTTGGAGATAGACGCCTGCGGAAGCACGCGAACAACACAAGGAAGAAGAAGAAGCTTGGAGCATAAACACACCATACTGTATGTATTACTAGAGAATGTACAAAGATAAGTAGCCCATTAGGGCAATAGGCGTATATACAAGCCGGGGGAAAAAAAACCTCCTAAAGAGGGAAAAAAGTGCCCCGGCGGTCCTAGTGTGTTCACACACGTCACTACCTAAATATATCAACAATAAGGGGGTCCCATGCATACTATGCCCTTCCTTCTACAATTGCAATTTCAAAGTTAAAGCCTGGAGGAGTAGGCCTCGGCCAAACCTCCATTTTAAAAAGAAAATTCCAAAACTATCCTATTTTTTTCTCTCTAGGGGGAATCGTCCATAGAGTCTGAACCTCGAAAATTGCAAAGAAGCTGCAAGCATTAGAGCATGTGGATGGAGTCTGTCTACCATTTCTCCCCCTTCAGCTCATCTTAAGTCCCTTATAGAATGCCAGTGTAAAGGAAAGCACTTTGACAACAAAAAAAAAAAATCTGAAGATATTCTTGAAACTTTTTCCTCCTTTTTACATTTTTGAAGACTTTCAAGCTTTGACCCTTTTACATCGTTGTGCTCGTTTTGCAGACGTCGAAACTCGTCTTTCAAGATTTTACCATAAGGCAAGCTAAGGTGCTGAAGAAGATAGACGAGCAGTTCTTTCAAAATCATAGCTTCTTTTCTCACAAGAGCTTGGTACAGAAAGTGTAGTCAGGCTTGCGCTTAAGACAAATATATAATGACAGCAAAGACAAAAGAAAAAACTAAAAAGGTTCTAGATTTATGGCCTCTCATTCAACAACATCTGATTTCCTATGAGGTGAGACTTTATTTTTTTTGAGAGTACAATGAATTGGAAACACTCACACACCCGACCGTTTAAGGTAGAGACACCCATCTTTGAGGAACTCATATATATGTAGAGTCAAAACTTGAACTCAAGACTTCCTCTCAAAGACTCAAAACATTCAACCACTAAACTACTTGGGCTTGAAGTAGGAGAGACTTCATGTCTCATCTACTCCAAGCCCACCACCTCCTCCCACCACCACCATTGGAGTAGGACTTCTTGCTATCTGATTTTCTCTCTTCTCCCACCACCTCTGGAGTAGGAGTTTGAACTTCTTTCAAGCCACTCTTAGACAGACATACATACATATATTGTAAAGCCCAAATCACTACGAGACAAGACACACATTAATAGATCGCGTAGAAAAAAAAAAAGGCTCCCTTCATATATAGAGTATTCAAAATCGCTATTTTCAACGCTGCTATCATGTGCGCACTTTTCTTCAAGTAATGTTAAAGTAATCATTCCAGCTTCTTTTCCATGGCACAATCATTTGTTGTGAGATACTGTAATGATTTTTTCTCAACCATGTTATTGTAGTTCTTGTCACGTAGTGTGTGTGCTTCAACGCATGTGCACGAAGATAGTTTTAGGAGTAGCTTCCATGGCTAAGCTTATTTGTCAGCTTCCATGGCTAAAGCTTATTTGTCAACTTCCAAGACAGTTTTAGGATCAGCTTCCTTGGCTACGCTTATTTATCAAGGATTCCATCAATCATGCACACGTAGATATGGAAACTGCAGAAGTGCGATGAAAAAAATATAGAGCATGCATTTGGGTAAGGACTCAGGAGCCTCTCGTCCTCACTACTGTGTTTTGCCTTCTTTATCATCATGATGGTGGCTTTACAACAAGGCTTGATAGCTCTCAAAAGCTTCCAAACTGAATATCGTGGGCCACGGATCACGAGTGTAGATATTCTTCCTATCTTTCCCTGCTAAATATAGCGCACTTCCTCAGATTCAACAAGTAAAGACAAACTACGCAGCAGTTATGTTCGACACATGCGTATTAAAGTTCTTGTTTTTTGCGCAACAATAAGTTTCTTCCTTTTGAAGGGAATGCATATAATTCATAGCAATCGCGAGAACATCAGTGGCTTTATGCAGGATATATTATGGTAGTTCACATTGCTTAATGGAGGAGAGAACATACAGATAGCCATGAACCTTGCTAAAATAAAGGCTCCATGTCAAGTTTATTATTATTATTATTATTATTATTATTATTATTTTGAGCAAGAACAGAAAAGATTAATATTAATACAAGATGAAGCTAAAGTACAGAGGGCAAACCCCATTATTACAAAGGAATTCGAGAAGAAATAGCATATTAAGCCTTGACCTAGAGTTCATGGCAGGCATTTTTTCTCTCCATTTAGAGGGTCTACATTTTTTCTCTCCATTTTTTCTCTCTTGAAATTGCTTGGGATGACTAGGGGCCTCAATCATGGACTCCTTACAAATCTTAATATTCTTCTTAGTTCCAAGAGTACAAGAGAAAAGGCAATCGATAGGGTGACTGCACAAGGGAATTTGGACTAATAGAAAGGTCAGAAAGTTTAATATTGGTACAGGCAAGTGCTGCTTCTATGACAGAGAGGAAGATCTTTCCCATTTGTTTATTAGCTATTGGCAAGCTTAGAGATTTTGAAAGTTTATAAACACTTATCGTGTTTCAACAGGCCTCCCTAAATTGGGGTACATGGAGAATATCCTTATTGGTGTTAGTAACCATATGGACATTGTTAGCTTGGCAGCTTCTCACTAAATTGGGGTACATGGAGAATATCCTTATTGGTGTTAGTAACCATATGGACATTGTTAGCTTGGCAGCTTCTCAGATCTCAAATCCTGTGGTCCATTTGGATAAACAGGAACTCCATGTCAAGTTTAAAGTACTTACAATTTTTACAAATAATATCGACTATTTTTGGGGAGCGTGACAAGTTCCTCTAATATTAGTCAAACCAAACTACCTCCTCCTAACCATAATAGCTCCTTTCCAGTACCACTAAAAGCTGAACATATATTTGTTCCAAGTGCCATCAATTGAATGATCAATTGGTGGATTTCGATTTGTCCTTTCGAATAACACTATTCAATATTATTGTATTGAAATTTATAATTAAGATCTTGGGTACTATACTTCCGGTACTTCGATCCTTCTTTAATTCCATTAATACTGTTTGCTACTTGTTTCAGCCTTGTTTAATCATTGTCATTTGACAAGGCTTTTCATCAGAAATTATAATTCAGCAATGTAGGATCAATGAAAGGATTGTATTGGTTACGGAAGAAGAAGAATGGCACCATCGGTTAAGATTTTGTTTGACCTTTGTCCAACAACAAATCACATTATTGTTGGTTACACAAAATCCCTTAAAGTAGAGATTAACTGGAAACTTTTATCATTTATAGTCTCCTTTTGAAATTGATTTCCTTCACAAAAAGGAAAATTTATCTCCTCGAACCACTTATGAATGAACGGATGATTGATTATTTCTGCCAACCGTTTTATTGAATATTTGACGAGCAATTAAGATGGCCGGCATAGGACTAGCCAGATATAAAATATGTTCTTTAACTTTTCGTAACTATGCCATGATCATTGTTATCTAACCTCTCTCCCTATCTCTCTCTTTGTCTCTCTTAATTATCCTTCCATTTCTGAGTTCTTTTCATGTCTCTCTCTTTGTCTCTCTTAATTATCCTTCCATTTCTGAGTTTTAGTTCTTTCTGAAGATGGACATATTGGTAGGAGGTCTCATTCTAATCCCCTTAGCCACATACATGTTCATGTTTGTAACTTCTTCAATCAAAATCTATAATCGCAAGATATAGGGAATTTATGAATCCATATTTGGAATTTCTTTATTGTGTTCCATGTACCATCATCTTCTTAATTATCCTTCCCGCTTCTCTAAGAACTTTCTACATAAAGGAGTTTTATTTTTTTTCTTTCTTGGGTGTGTGATATTTATTCTAGTTGGGGAGAGATAGATTAAATAGTGATAGGATATGTATCCCATTATTCCAAATGTTATTTTTCATAGTTACCCAACTCTTACTTTGACCATCTTACAAAAAACACTACAACATATCAGGGCTATACCGAGGCTTTTACCGAGGAAAATGAAGGGGTGCAATTTTGCCCCGACGTCAGTGTAAAGATCGATATAGGCATCAGAACCAAAACACCAGTATAAGAGTCGGTATGAGTGTCCGTATTAGCATCAGTATAAGCATCGAAAATACTGATGCTCATACCAATGCCCATACCGGTGCCTATACCAGTGACTCCTGGGTGTACCATTATGTACACCGGCGAACATATCGTCGGCCATCTTGGGAGTACTGTTGCGCATACCGACGACCATATCTGCAAAAAATGTTTTGGGCAAAGTGTGTTGTCTCTTGCTACAACAACATTACCATGATGTTGTTTAGCAAAAGACAATACACTTTGCCCAAAAAAATCGATTACATGTGATGTGTACTCTAATGGAAACCGAAACATGATTTCATAAAGCAAAATACTATTAGACACAAAAGAGATGAGCAGAATGAACCATGAACCATGTACAAAAAAAGTTATATATTTCATAAATGAAGCATGTACAAGAGTGTGGCAAACCACTGTCATATATGAGTAAAATATAAAATGTGGAAAATCATTGTCATATATGAGGCAAATACAAAATGTGGCAAAGCATTGCCATATAAGAATCAAAATACAAAATTATGGTGCACCACTGCCATACATGAACCAAATACAAAATTGTGGCACACCACTGCCATACATATGCATAGAAGGATTGAAACATCTATATCAATAGTCCTACAACAAAGAACATTCATGAAATGAGATAAATTGACATGATATTTACAAACTATAAGTAAAAAACAAGTTTCTAAATTCATCACCTCATCATAGATGCTCCCATGAAACGACCACATTGCGTCCCTCCAAGTCCAATAGTGCAATCAATCAATGATGATATCTGTAAGCCTCCTCCGTTTTTGTTGGAGGACAGCTCATTGCCAGCTCCTACAAAAAAATATACAAAACGTTATATGAACATACATGACATGCTTAACACAAACAAATTCAATAAGCCAAATGATACTTACAAATTTGTGATGCATAGTATGATATCTGCCGTTGCCAAAATGTGATGGTCCGACTGTATCTAGATGTGTGGCTGCGACATCTTGTTGTTGGCGATATCAGTCAGCCTCGGATCATGGATGGGACTTAACTTCACATGCGGTGTGCTGAATCCACTCTAAGCTGGCAAGAGGATGCCCATGTGCTAGTCAGAACTCCTGATAGATCGTCTTTGTGATATAATTTTTACGATCTTTATCTTGTTCACTCCATTTCAACATGATAGAGTGTCCAAACTATATGGACCAAATCTGTTGTATGTGTTAATGCATGGCCTTTTCGGCAGCATCCATCACTAGAGCTCCATCACGGATATTGTACACCTTGGAGTCATCACGGTCATGAGCACCCCAAGGTGTACATGGTGTTCCACATGGTGTACCACGTGGTGTACCTATATCTGAGGCACTCACTCTAGGAAAGGAAGTGGGCAAGACAACGTCCATCGCAATGCCTCCACGACAACCCCCTCCTCCAGAGCTACCTGTAGATCCACTCCTAGAACCTCTTGCTCTAGAGCATGACCTCGATCTACGAGACAGGCTAGCACCTGTATCGTGCTGGGGTGTCGAAGGTGACCTCGACCTACGAGACAAGCCAGCACTTGTATCACGTGACCTTGACCTACGAGACGGATCCGAAAGTGTCATCCATGAGACCATAGTGTGAAGGGCTTTGGTGTGCGAGGAGCAAAGAGGAGATGGAGGGAGAGAGAGAAGAGGAGAGATGTGCATAGATATGTGGGAGGCTCGAAACCCACATGATGATATCTCTTAAGGAAATGCTCTATATATGATGTATATATATGAATATGGGGGTAAGGTCACATGACCCTTACATCCCCAACAATCTCCCACTTAAGGGTCAATGTGACCGTAAGTGGTACCATATACAAAAAATGATTTAGGACTATACAATAATGTACAGGAAGAGTCCGAATCTCAACCCATACAGATCAACCTACACCAACTGCCTCAAACAAGGTGTATCCATGCACCTCAAACTGCTCTAGACTCATATCGATGAGAGTCGAGCTCACATCTGACTGATGCAAGAACTTATGAAGTTCTTGAAAAGCTCCCACTAGCTTTATGCATGTGTCAATCATCGAATGACTAACAACTCCAAGTGCAAATGCTCCAATAGAAGCTGCAATATCTAGTTTTGAGCATAACAACTCGTACATCAAACTCTCAAATGCTAACGAAACATGTGTTATCCTGGCTAACCTAAGCATGTTAGCCATGCCTGTATCTGAGGCATCCAAAGCACCATCATCAAGACCAACATGTCCTGACATATTTCTGTCAACATCTGGCATGAGCGAATCCAAGAATGATTGCATAATTGCTGACTCATCAACATCTGAATCAGTCATCCTCTCAACTAAGGATGTGTCTAGTTGTGCATCCTAAGAGCTAGTATGCTCTTGCATACACTGTGCATCATAAGAGCTAACTTGCTCTACCACACCAATGTATCATCATGCTCCACATGAGCTAACTGCACAACATCAACACCAAGATCAAACTGATGATCAAACTCTAACTGAGTATCATCACAATGCTCTACATGAGAATCATGCTCTACATGAGCATCATGCTCTACATGAGCATCATGCTCTACATGAGCATCATGCTCTACATGAGCATCATGCTCTACATAAGCATCATGAGCATCCAAAGTATGCTATACATCTGCATCCATATGAGCATCTGAATCGTGCCATTCATGTGCATAATGAATGTTAATAGACCTATTTGTAGGTAGACAAAATGAGACATGAAGAGTCTCACATTGCACATAAGGCTGAACTCCCACTGAGACAAGACTATCTCTCACATGAAGTACTTGTAGTGGATACATGTGCCTAATCCTAGCACCTCTAAAAAGCATAAGCTATCCCAACTGCAACTTAAAATGATGCTCACCAAGGAATGCATAACATGTGCTCTCCTGTAACTGGCTAACTGAAATCAAGCTCGCTCATAGGGAATGAAGGCACATAGCATACATGTCTAAGTGATGCTCCACTAGGTAGCATAAGGCATACATCTCCTGCGCCCTCAATGTCATATGTCCTACCATCAGACATGTGTACACATCCACGACTCTCACCTGAGAATCAAAAAAACCACTCACGATGTGGATTGACATGAAAACCAGCTAATGCATCAATCAACCAAGCCATATGTATGCTATCCAATGAACAAGACGAATCATGAGATGAACCATAGGAGAAAGTGATATCACCATCACTAGCCTAATCAACTTCCATAGAATCTCCTGAAATCACTACTTGACCTGCATCACATGCATATCTCTGATGTCATCGTTGCATCTGTCTAAAGCAACATCATCGAATACGGCCCTCACAACCACAATGCCAACATCAAAGTGGTCGAGGTGATCTATGTCTCACATGAGTCAATGGACTCATGTACATATCATGTAGTCTCTACCATAATGCACTACTCATCTCCTCATACATAACAGACTCATATATAGAATCCATAAGTTGTAATCAGATAACAGAGCTGGCCAATGCATCCATATCCATCCGTATGCGATTGGGCATGTCACAAGGCCTTTGTGCATCTCTATGCACATACATGTGTAACCCTGCATGAACCAATGTATGTCACATATGAGCTTTCCATCTCGGAAAGTCAGTGCCATCAAACCAAGAAGATACCATACAGGAAATCCAAGAGACTAGAAATATAACAAGAGACTAGAAACAATACTCTATCCTCAATAGGATCACACTTGCATATCCATATGCATAAATCACATCACAAATGTCTCATTGGAGAAGAAACCATGTGAGCCACCTCTCACACAACCATGCATCTAGCATGCACATAAAATCATGAGTGTAAGCCTGCTCACCAAGTCTCCAACCTGACCAAGTAGATGTGAAAGAATCCTGGAAAAAAATTGACAAAGTATCCCCTATAAAACTTAGCAATCAAACCAGATAACCAATAGCAAAAGAACAATGAGTAATTTATCATCACCCGTCAGTGATCCAATCCAAAGATAATGGCAAATACATATGCCAAAAGACTGATACACCTCCCACTCAAGAATAAATCCTGCAAGGTGGTCCAACCTTTCACGACTAACCTATGACCAAGTCCATGTGAATGGAGATACACAACAATCTAAAGATATCGCACAAGCTTCAAGATCCACTAGAGTTCTCTTCTAGCATAAAAGCCATTAAATTTCGACATCATCTCCTCTACAAAATGGACTCTGAACCAAATAAACTATGTGGGAATCACCATCCACATATGCCAAGAATCACACTAGCAAATGAGATATCAAATCAATGACCACATGCTAAAATAATAGACAATCAAGGTGACAAATAGATATGCAACTGAAGCTCCAGTCTGGGTCATGTGCCTGCAAAGAAAAACAAAGATACAAGTACCAACCAAGATCCACAATCAACTCTCATAAAATTATGTGCAACCGGCAAACCAAGCCGTATCCAAGTGGCATAAACGAGATAGAGACCACAATGCCACTATACATCCACTGACGATGCCATGATGACACTCACGATGACATAAACCTCAAAAAGGAGTATAACACAGTGTCATCTCACATGCCAAACACATGACAAGATTATGCTCTACTCTCATATGGAGGAGCTACCACAATCATCATGCATGGATATCGAGCTCAAAAATAAGAGCTTGCACACTCAAAAAATCTCTCTCGAAGAAGTTCCAAAGCTAATTGAACCTCCAAAAGCAACTAGGGTTCTTATGGTGAAAATATGACGCTCTGTGTTTTGTTGTTTCAAAGGTGATAACCTCTGAATCTGAATTTTTTTCCTCCAAAAACTGCTAGAAATCTTTCTTAGCTATGCATTGATATAAAGAATGCCTCAATCGGAGGTGTGTAGCTCAAGATATGCACAAATCAAGCATGAGCTATCAGTTTCACCTTCACCTACAACATTGCTACTCTGTATTTTACAATTTTGACAACCTTGCACTCAGAATCTGGATCTATGTTCTTCTACAAATTATAGAGGCTACTCCAAGCTACACATAGCAAGTTGAATAATCTCATTCGGGTTTGTAAAACTCAACTTATAGTCAAAACACTGACCTACTATTTAAGTGATTGTAGATTCGCCTTCTACATCAGTCTGCGTTTTTTGAATTTTTGGTAGTGTAGAATTTAGAACCAAGTTTTGTGCCCTTCTGTAAAGTTGTAGCTCTCTATGTTATTAAAATGCATCAATCCGAGCTTCATAGCTCGAGTTATGGCTGAAATACTGAACAACTATTGAGAGATGTCGACCTGCACTTTCACCTCTTGTGACCTAAGCTTCCTTTAAAGCTTTTTGCACACTAGCCTTCAACAAGCTCTGTTACCAATGAAGGGCTTTGGTGTGCAAAACAAGAGGAGCAAAGAGGAGATGGAGGGAGAAAGAGGAGAGGAGAGATGCGCACAGATACGTGGGAGCCTCGAAACACACATAATCATATCTCTTGCGACAATGCTATATATATGATGTATATATATGAATACGGGGTTAAGGTCACATGACCCTTACATCCCCAACATGGTGCACAATATTTAGAATACTCCCAATCACATCCCTTTGCAAGTTCTTCTTCTTCTTCAGAGATATCTTCACCCATTGCCTTAGCTTGTGAAACTGATGTATCTAGCCATCTGCTTGTTGGAAAGGGTGGAAGTGGTCAAAGACTTTCTGGAAGGGGCAAAAATTGAATGGAACGATTCTTTTGAGACTGAGCTCTTTCCTTTGCATTTGTCTCCTTGGCAAGATCATACCTTTCTAACCATGTTTGCATAGGCTCCGAGTTAACGATGCAAAAATTCATTGCCTTCTCTCTGAAAGCTGCATCCATTTTTCTTTGCATCCCCTTACCTTGAGGTTCATCGCCTACGAGACGAACATCTTCATCATCACTCCATAAGTGAGGCATTTCTGGGTCCGACATATGTAGAAACTCAGTTATGAATACAAGAGACTCTTGTACAAGCCATCCCTCTGCCATGCTGTCCTATAGACATGCTCTCTATCGAACAAACCATTTTAATGTCTTCATAAAGTGCTCTAAGAAGAACATCCATCGACTATGGACAGTTCTTGCTATTGCAACTTCATCTACCACATGAACCAGTAAATAGAGCTGAATTGTGAGAATACTTGTGGGAAAGTATTTCTCTACCATACAAATAGCCTTTATAACATTGAGTTTCGCACTCTCTATGCTATCTCTATATATCTCTTTCGAAGAGATCCACCATACCAAGGAAATAATTTTATAAATGGTTGTTTGCACCTCCTCCGAAAGACAATTTTTTAAAGTTACAGGGAGCACAAACTGTTAAAACTTATGCCAATCATGAGACTTGAGCCCTCCAAGATTGTCATGTTTGTGTGAAGGCAGTTTTTAAACACCCCATGCATCCAGTAGGTGTCTGAAACTCTGAAATTATCCTCTTCACTTGTTGTTCTTCCATCCTGTGAAGCACCCAAGGAGCTCTTGGTAACGATACTGTTTCATTGGGCTTAGTAATTGCCCACAACTCTTGCATACAGTCTTGCTCTTCCAAGTCCTCCCTTTGTGCTTTGCTTTCTTTCTTTCTGATCAAAGTCTTCCAGAGAATCTCTCCCCACATTCTTGAAAATATACATCGGGTCTATCAAATGATTGATCAATAACTCGCTCCAACAAGGAAGTTCATGAAAGATTGATAATTTTTTCATGCCAACAACTAGTATTTTTGAATCCCACATATGTTTTCAATCTCTAGCTTTCATTTGGCATTACGCTTGTGGAACAATTTGCCCTTCATGTAAAACATGTCCATCAGGAAAATATCTATGATGTCCTTCATAGACAGTTTTATGAAGTGCTTTGGAATAGCGTGCTACGATTCGTGGTACACATAAGGGACAAGCACTCGCACGTCCACATAAGTATGCCTTGCACTCACACGTCTCGTCTTCTTATAGGTTGAGACATGTCACACACAATAATCCCACCCCATAAAGTGTGCAGCTCTTCCACAAGTGGTGCAAGGTATACATCCATGTTTTCTACCTTATACTTGCCTGGCACAATAAGAGCTAATAATAAATGGCCCTTCTTTGTGGCTAGCCATGGTGGGATCTTATAATTGACCAAACATATAGGCCATGTGCTCCATGAAGAGCTGCGTAAGCCAAATGGATTTACTCCATCCATAGCTAGGCCTATACGTATGTTTTGAGGCTCACTAGCAAACTCTGGCCACTTATTATCTATGTGTTTCCAAGCATTAGAGTCAGCAGGCACTCACATTGCACTATCTATAGACTTGCTCTTTGCATGCCAGGACATTAACTCAGCTATGGATTCTTGGAATGATAGGAAAGTGACGAAGAACCTTTGCGGGGGATTGCTTCGCCCACAAGGTCTTCTCTAAACCTATTTGCTCCACAGTTTGGACATACGTGCAGATGCCAAGACATGCTTTTAATTATTGGAATGATAGGATAGTGGCGAAGAACCTTTGCGGGGATTGCTTCGCCCACAAGGTCTTGTCTAAACCTTTTGCTCCACACTTTGGACATATGTGGAGATGCTCATACTCGTTCCGAAAGAGGATGCAATCATTCCAACAAGCATGAATCTTAGTGTAGTCCATTCCAATGGATTGTAAAAGTTTTTTTGCATATCCACGTGTTGGAGACATGTCATTGCGCTCTAGCAAAAATTGATCTTTAAGAAGCCTGCACTAAGCAATTAGAACGATATTAGTAAATAAAGTTATTTTGATACAACAATGAAAGTTTATTTCAAATCCACTTACCTAAACAATTTAGAGACACTACTATCTGACCATCCATAAATGGATTGCAGATTGAGCATCACAAGTGACACACGTAGTATAGATATCTTTGCTCCATTGTACAATGGTAAACAAGCTAGTCTTCACATGTTTTTTTATTCTTCATCGGCTTCTGATCGTGGAAATTCTGTTGTGTCCATGAAACTCACGACATCTTCTCCACCATCATGATCTTCGTCCATCTCATAAAATGCTTCCAGCATTTCTTCCATGTGTTCATTCTGTGTAATGCTATTAATACCTTCTACTTCTAAATCCCTTTTTGTTCTCTTCTATCCATGAGAGGTTACCGGTGCAATGTTGTTTGCATCCACCTGCTCACCAATGGGACCATGCGAATGGTAGCATAGGTTTTGTAGTTGACTTTTATCAAAGGATCCATATTCTCTAACATATGCAGTACAAATCTGTCGTTTTCGATAAATTTGATACTTGCAATGAGTGCAAAGACATGCCATTCTCTCCTCCAGATCCAAACTAGCCATCTGATACAATATGGACATCTTAGAATATTTGATTTTTCTTATTAAACCTAAAAACCATAATCCGAAAGACTTAGACCTAAAATATATATAGATTTAATTATATATTCTAATTTTTTATTTTCTTTTTCTTATATATATATAATTTAATTTAAAAAACATAAATTCCTATTTTTATATACTTGATTGTATATATTTACCTATATATATATATATATATATATATATATATATATATATATATTTAATTATATATATATATATTTATATATATTTTTTATTTATTTATATTTATGTGTATGTGTATATATATTATGTGTGTATATGTGTATATGTGTGTATGCATGTGTAAACAACCTAGTAACTAATCCTATTTTTATATATTTAATTTGATAAAAAATCCTAAAATCCTAATTTTATATATTTAATTATATATATTTATTTGAAACACTAGCTATTCTCATATTTATTTATCTATACTAAAATCCTATTTTTTTAGATAGATTTAATGTGTATGCATGTGGAAATAGCCAAAAAACCCTAATCCTATTTTTATATATTTAATTTGATAAAAAATCGTAGAATCTTATATATGTGCGTATGTGTACATATATTATGTGTGTATATGTCTGTAGGCATGTGTGTATTTATCTATACTAAAGACCTATTTATATATATATTAAAAATCATAAAGACATATTTTCTATATATCATAAAAAGCCTAAAAACCCTAATGCTATATATATGTATATATATGTTATTGTTGGTGCATTTTACCCAAGCGTACATGCTTGATATATTTGATATCATCCTCATTTGTAAGTCACATGAGTAGTCATGTGAACACCTCTTGTAAAAGAGTTCATTTTTATCTCTTGTAATTGAAAAAAGAAAAAGGAAAAGGATGGCTTACCTCATGCATGATGTAAAAGCAATTTCGTGGCTCTAACTAACAAAACCCACGACTTTTTGAGCTGAGGGAATATCTCCTAACTTTGGGGATCACTTTTAGGTGGAGCCATTCGAATTCGAATTCAAAACTCCCTCCAAGAATCGCTATAAAAAGAGCAAGAAGGAAGAGGCGATTAGCAAGCCTTGTACGTGACCACTTCATGGCATTTTGTAGAGATTGAAGCGCTTACTCCATAGCTCTATCATTCTACTCCCATTGTGCAAAGATTCATTGCCAATGTGGTTGTAATCATATGTGAATCTATACATTTATTATCATCTACTTCTCTGTTTTGTTCTCTGCTATACTCACTCAGAGCAGTAACTTCAGAAGGTCATATCTCGAGTTCTACTAAACTTTTTTCAGTGATTTAATGTGCATTGGATAGCTCTTACTGTCTAGTTTTTGCATATCAAGTTTCAAGGTCATTGAATGTATAGGTTTGGAGATAACTGCATTTTACTGCTCACTGGTTTATCTCTATAGAGCCCCGAGAATGGTGGGCATGTTCCAGAAATTGATAAATCTTGTTCTCAGTGCTCAATCCATCATTTGAAGTGTTTTAACTTGGATTGGGAAGCTTGCTAAGTCTATTTGCTATTCCCAAAAGGAAGTTTTTTAATTCCTACCAGGTTGAGAGCACTGTTCATTTGTTCTAGCAGGTGTATGTCCAAAAATAGCAAGTTTTGGGAGCTAGTCATTTCGCAACTTGTCTGTCTTGACTTAAACTTTTGGGATACATGTTCCAAAGTACTTGGCTGATATTTTGGTGGATTTAGGAAGCTCAAAGGGTCTACTAATCAACTCTGAAGGCTCAGTTGGCTGGTGTGAAGCTGGTTGTAGCAGCACCTACTCATCTTTGGATTGCATCCACCATCTCTCTTCACAGTGGTATCAGAGCATAGTCAAGCAACATGGGAGATGGATTTCCATCAACAATTGACAAATTGGATCGAAACAACTACCTAGCATGGTCTCTAAGGATGGAGGCTTACCTTCAAGGGAGGAACCTATATGGATTCATATCCGGAGATGAAGCAATGCCAAGCATGAGGAACAAAGGGCAGCCATCACATGAAGAAGTGGAAGGACTTTCGAATTGGTGTTCGAAGGATGCACTTGCAAGGTCCTATATTCTAAACTCAATCTCTGATTTTCTTTTACCTCATGTCAAGGGATGCAAGACATCAAGGAAGACCTGGAATGCACTTGCTTCTTTCTTCTCTTCCAACACTCGAGCAAGGAAGAACCAATTGTGGATGGAGTTCACAACAATGAAGAAAAGCCCGAAGCAAAATGTGACTGATTATGTCACAAAGATGAAGGAGATTTCCGACCAACTTGGAAGCATTGGAGATGTAATTGAAGAGGAGCAAATCATAAGACAAATCATGAATGGAATCAAAGCAGACGACAAGTGGGAGTCATTCACAACAGCCATGGATTTATACATGGATATGCATGCACCCGACCTCAACACACTCATGGGCCAACTCTTCACTCATGAAGCAAAGATTAGCAAAGGTGGTGAGTCCTCAAGAGGTAATCAAACTTCTGCTTTATACTCTGATAAAGCTAAGGTCAAGGACAAGTCAAAGAATAGGAAGAATGAAGATGAAGGTAGCTCTTTCCAAGCAAACTTTGCAGGTAGAGGAAGAGCTAGAGGAAGAGGAAGAGGTGGAAAGCAAGGCAGGGGGCGATTCCAATCATCTCAACCTTGCAACATATGTGGCTTATCTAACCATACTACTGAAGAATGTTTCAGGAATCCAAGGAACTCAAGAGGAAGAGGATTCAATAGAGGTGGCTATGGATCAAATAGAGGTAGATACAATGGAGGCTACAACAACAACAACTACTACAACAACAATTACAACAACAACTACTACAACAACAATTACAACAACAACAACAACTATCAAAGTGGCCATAGAGGAAGAAGAGATTACAATAACTATGCAGAGGACCAAAGTCAAGAAGATTCATTATTGATTATGAATCTATCAGCGAAGAAGGGTAAGGATGATGATCACATATTTTACATTGATTCGGGATGCTCGAACCATGTAGTAGGAAATGTGGCTTTACTTTCTGATTTGGAAGATCCTCATAACAAGCATGAAGTGCAGACAGGAGATGATACAAAGCACTCAGTGGAGAAGATAGGTAATGTGAAGACATCAGATGGGAATATGAACCTCTTAAGCAAAGTCTTGTATGTCCCTACAATTACCAAAAATTTAATAAGTGTTGGACAAATTGTTGAAAAAGGATTGCAGGTTAGATTCAATCGATTTGGAGCATATGTTGAAGACCCAAGGCAAGGCTTTCGAAGGATTACCAAAGGAGAAAAGACAGGAAGACTTTTCACTTTTGAAGTGGAAGATACAAAGAACATAGCTTTGTTTAGCTATGGATCTCAAACTCTTACAGAGTTGGAGATATGGCACAAAGGTCTTTCTCACATTGGTAAGAGGACACTCAAACAGATTTGCAGGGACCAAAGTGTACTTGGTTTGCCTAATATCACAAGGCAACACATGATTTATAAGTGTGAAGCTTGTCAACTCGGCAAGGCTCATAGACAACCTTTCAATAAGAAAGGATATATGTATCAAAATCCTTTGGATCTAGTGCACACGGATGTGTGGGGTCCAAGTAAGGAGCCATCTATATCAGGCTCAAGATATTATGTGTCTTTCATAGATGATTGTAGCAGGTGGACCATTTTGTTTTTCATGAAGCACAAGGATGAAGTGTTTAATTGCTTTAAGAAGTATATTGCTCTTGTTGAAAACCAAACAGGTAGGACTTTAAAAAGACTCAGATCAAATGGTGGAAGAGAATACTTCTCTTCTGAATTTGATGCCTTCTTGCATGAAAGAGGCATTAAAAGGGAAGTCACTACAAGGTATACACCCGAACTCAATGGTGTAGCAGAGAGGAGGAACAGAGCTATTGTCGAAGCAGCAAAGTCCATGCTCAACAAAAAGGGATTGCCAAACTACCTATGGGCAGAGGCTGTGTCTACAGCCACATATCTCATAAATAGACTTCCATCTAAGTCACTAGATGGAACCACTCCATATGAAGTGTGGAATGGAAGAAGACCTAGTCTAGAGCATTGCAAAATCTTTGGATGCTTAGCCTATGCTCACATTCCTTCTCAAGTAAGAGGGAAATTGGATCCCAAGGCAAAGAAGTGTGTATTCATTGGTTATGATCAAAACCAAAAAGGATATAGATTGTACAATCCAACCAATAAAGGATTTTCTGTGAGTAGAGGTAATTTTTGATGAAAACAAATCATGGTTTGATGATGACAAGAAAGTGAAGCTGCCATATGACTTGGATGAAGATTTTCCATCACTTCAACCAAAGGAGCCAAAGCAGATTGAAGAAAGTGATTCGGAGATTGACCTAGAAGACTTGGAAAGACTAAAGCTATGGAAGAACAAAGGAAAAGCAAAGATGCAGGATGCTACATATGGACCCGAGAGCTCACATCAACCACTTAGAAGGTCTTCAAGGGAGAAGAAGAAACCAGAGAGGTTTGGTTATGATACTTCTTTGGTCACCAAGCACTCAATCTACATTGCAAAGGATTCAACCAATGAAGAACCTACCACATTTGAATAAGCACAAAGCAAGAAAGCTTGGAGAGATGCAATGGATGAAGAAATGGAAGCCTTGAAGGAGAATGACACTTGGGAGCTTGTACCTAACAAGCCATCTATGAAGATAATCGGATCTCGATGGATATACAAAATCAAGAGGAATCCAGATGGAAGTATAAATAGACACAAAGCAAGGTTACTTGCTAAAGGGTTTGCTCAAACCCATGGTATTGATTATGAGGAGACTCTCTCCTGTTGCAAAAATGCCTACAATTAGGGTTCTCATTAGTCTTGCTGCATCTAGAAATTGGAATCTTTATCAACTTGATGTAAAGAATGCTTTCTTGAATGGATGGATTTCTGAGGAAGTGTATATGGCACAACCTCCTGGATATGAGGATGCACATCATCCTAACTATGTATGCAAACTAAAGAAAGCTTTGTATGGATTGAAGCAGGCTCCAAGAGCTTGGAATTTCAGATTGGTGACTTATTTGCAGGACCAAAGATTCAAAGCTAGCAAGGCGGATACCTCTTTGTTCATAAAGAGGAATGGATCTAAAGTGATCTATTTATGTGTGTATGTTGATGATATTATTATCACAGGCAATGATCTTGAAGGAATCAAACAGGTAAAGAGTCAAATGAAGGAGGAGTTCAAAATAAGTGACCTCGGACCACTCACTTATTTTCTTGGATTGGAGTTGATCTACACAGATTCAGGTATATACATCACACAAAGGAAGTATGTCCATGACATGCTCGTCAAGTTCAAGATGGAAAATACCAAGTGTGCAGGTACACCTATGGAGCAAAATCATAAGCTTAGTGCTTATGAAGGAGAGCCAATTGAAGACATCACAAGCTATCAAAGCTTGGTTGGAAGTTTGAACTATGCAACACTCACAAGGGTGGATATATGCTATAGTGTTAGCATATTGAGTCAGTTTATGCATAAGCCGAGAAGACCACATATGGAAGCGGCCAAGAGAGTCCTCAAGTACCTAAAGGGGACCATGAATGAAGGTTTGTTCTATTTATATACTTCAGATATTGAGCTAAAGGTCTACTCAGATGCAGATTGGGCTGGATCTAGAGATGATAGAAGAAGCACATCCGGGTATATATCATTTGCAGGTTCAAAAATCATTTCTTGGTCATCGAAGAAGCAACCAACCGTGGCATTATCTTCTACTGAAGCGGAATATAGAGGTTTGGCTAATGCAACTCAAGAAATCATGTGGTTAAAGTCTTTGTACACAGATCTTGGACTTCATTCTTCAAAACCTCACATTTTTGGTGACAACACAAGCTCACTACATCTAGCAGCTAATCCGGTATACCATGCTAGAACCAAACATATTGAAGTCCACTACCATTATGTAAGGGAGAAGCTATTGAGCAAGGATATTCAACTATCCTATGTCTCTACAGATATGCAATGTGCAGACATGTTGACTAAAGCTCTTGATCGTACAAAGTTAAGTAGATTCAAGTTGATGATTGGCTTGCAGGAAATCAAGGACAATTGAAGACTTATTTGGAGGCCAAGCATGTTAGGCTTGAGGGGGAGCTGTTGGTGCATTTTACCCAAGCCTACATGCTTGATATATTTGATATCATCCTCATTTGTAAGTCACATGAGTAGTCATGTGAACACCTCTTGTAAAAGAGTTCATTTTTATCTCTTGTAATTGAAAAAAGAAAAAGGAAAAGGATGGCTTACCTCATGCATGATGTAAAAGCAATTTTGTGGCTCTAACTACCAAAACCCACGACTTTTTGAGCTGAGGGAATATCTCCTAACTTTGGGGATCACTTTTAAGTGGAGCCATTCGAATTCGAATTCAAAACTCCCTCCAAGAATCGCTATAAAAAGAGCAAGAAGGAAGAGGCGATTAGCAAGCCTTGTACGTGACCACTTCATGTCATTTTGTAGAGATTGAAGAGCTTACTCCATAGCTCTATCATTCTACTCCCATTGTGCAAAGATTCATTGCCAATGTGGTTGTAATCATATGTGAATCTATACATTTATTATCATCTACTTCTTTGTTTTGTTCTCTGTTATACTCACTCAGAGCAGTAACTTCAGAAGGTCATATCTCGAGTTTTACTGAACTTTTTTCAGTTATTTAATGTGCGTTGGATATCTCTTACTGTCTAGTTTCTGCATATCAATTTTCAAGGTCATTGGATTTATAGTTTTGGAGATAACTGCATTTTACTGCTCACTGGTCTATCTCTATAGAGCCCCGAGAATGGTGGGCATGTTCCAGAAATTGATAAATCTTGTTCTCAGTGCTCAGTCCATCATTTGAAGTGTTTTAACTTGGATTGGGAATCTTGCTAAGTCTATTTGCTATGCCCAAAAGGAATGTTTCTAATTCCTACCAGGTTGAGAGCACTGTTCATTTTTTCCAGCAGGTGTATGTCCAAAAATAGCAAGTTTTGGGAGCTAGTCATTTCGCAACTTGTCTGTCTTGACTTAAACTTTTGGGATACATGTTCCAAAGTACTTGGCTGATATTTTGGTGGATTTAGGAAGCTCAAAGGGTCTACTAATCAACTCTGAAGTCTCAGTTGGCTGGTGTGAAGCTCGTTGTAGCAGCACCTACTCATCTTTGGATTGCATCCACCATCTCTGTTTAGAGTTATGCATGTACATAATATATATATGTATTATATATGTGTATATGTGTATATGCACATATGTGTGTATGCATGTGTAAACAATTTAAAAACCCTAATCCTATTTTTAATGTATATTTGATTATATATTGTATTTTTTCAGAATTGTTATAAATATATGTTTATATATGTTAATATTAATCTAAAACTTTATTTTTTATATAACTAATTATATATATTCAATTTGATACAAACCCTAACATCCTATCTTTATATATTTAATTTGATAAAAAACCTCAAAATCCTATTTTTATATATTGAATTATATATATTTAATTCAATTATTTAAAACACTAGCTCTTTTCATATTTATTTATCTGTATAATTATCCTATTTTTTATATATATTTATTTATATATGCTATTTTTTTCTTAAATTTTCTTTATTTTTTTGTTATATAAATTTAATTGAATTATATGTACTTAAAAAACCCTAAAACCCTAATCCTAAAAACCTAGACCTAATTTATGTATATGTGTGTATTCATGTGCATATACATTTATATATGTATATGTAGTATATGTGTATATATGTTATGCATGTGTAAAAACCCTAAAATCCTAACCGTAAAGACCTAGACCTAAAACATGTATATGTGTGTATGCATGTGTATATATATATAGTGTATATATATATATATATATATATATATATATATATATATATATATATATATATATATATATATATATATATATATATATATATATGTGTGTGTGTGTGTGTGTGTATGTATGTATGTATGTATGTATGCATGTATCTATGTATGTATATGCATGTGCAAATACGCTAAAGACTCTAATCTTATTTTTATATATTTAATTTGATAAAAATCCCCAAAATCCTATTTTTATATATTTAATTAAAACACTAGCTATTTTCATATTTATTTATCTATACTAAGACCCTATTTATTATATATATTAAATTTTAGATTCTAATTTTTTATCTTTTTTTTGTTATATATATTTAATTTAATTAAGAAACCATAAATCCCTATTTTTTATATATTTGATTATATAAGTGTGTGTGTATGTATGCATATGTATCTGTATGCATGTGTGTATATGTGTGGGTGTAATGTGTGTGTGTATATATGCATGTGTGTATATGTGTGTGTATATGTGTGTGTATATGTGTGTGTGTATGTATGCATGTGTATATATGTGTGGGTGTAATGTGTGTGTGTATGTATGCATGTGTGTATATGTGTGTGTATCTATGCATGTGTGTATATGTGTGTGTGTGTATGTATGCATGTGTGTAAATATGTGTGTGTGTATGTATGCATGTGTGGAAGAGGTGGATATGGCAGCAATAGAGGTAGAGGTGGACACAACTTCAACAATAACAATAGAGGCTATAATAGAAGGGAATTCAACAATTATTCAAAAGATCAACCACATGAAGACTCATTGCTTCTTATGAATCTAAGCCACAAAGAAGGTAAAGAAGATGATCATTTGTTCTACATAGATTCAGGATGTTCAAATCATTGTAGGCAACATTGCTCTTCTATCTGTTTTGGAAAGCCCAAAGCATAGACATGAAGTACAAACATGGGGATGACACAAAGCACAACGTGGAGAAGATTGGTAATGTCAAAGCTTCCAATGACAGGACAAAAATTCTGAGTAAGGTTCTCTATGTACCCACTATCACTAAAAACCTAATAAGTGTAGGCTAAATAGTCAAAAAAGGCTTGCAAGTTAGGTTCACCCAACATAATGCTTTTGTGGAAGATCCATGTCAAGGCTTCAAGAAGATAGCCATAGGTGAGAAGCATGGAAGGTTCTTTACTTTTGAAGTAGGAGAAACCAAGAACATAGATCTATTCACTTTTGGGTCTCAAACCTTAAGTGAACTTGAAGTGTGGCATAAGAGACTTACTCATGTGAATGAAAGAACCTTGAAGGATGTATGCATGGATCAAAGTGTTCTAGGACTGCCGAGCATATCAAAGCAACACACGATCAACAGGTGTGATGCATGTCAAATTGGGAAGGCACAAAGACAACCGTTCAACCACAAAGGCTACATCCACAACAACCTTAGTATATACAGATGTATGGGGACCAAGGTTCTTGGGATCAAGGTATTGTGTCTCATTTATTGATGACCATAGTAGGTGGACTATTCTATACTTTATCAAGAGTAAGAATGAAGTGTTTGATTGCTTCAAAAAGTATCTAGCACATGTGGAGAATCATACAAGTAGATCACTCAAGAAGCTCATATCTGATGGAGGGGGAGAATACTTCTCCAAAGAGTTTGATGAGTTCTTGCAGGAAAAAGGTATCAAAAGGGAAGTGACTACCAGGTACTCTCCTCAAGTAAATGGAATTGCAGAGAGGAGAAACAAGACATTGGTTGGATGAGCCCGAACAATGCTTGAAGAGAAGAAGTTGCCACATTATCTATGGGTAGAAGCTATTTCAACTACTGTGTACCTTGTCATAGACTACCATCCAAATCTCTTCAAGGTATGACTCGTTATGAAGCATGGAATGGAAGAAAACCTAGTCTTTGACATTGCAAGGTGTTTGGTTGTTAAGCTTATGTTCATGTCCCATCACAAATAAGAGGTAAGTTAGATGAAAGGGAAACAAGGTAGTGTTTATTGGCTATGACTCAACTCAGATGGGTTACAGGTTCTATAATCCTTCAACCAAGCAATTCACTACAAGTAGAGATGTTGTGTTTGAAGAACATAGGTCTTGGTATGATGAATACAAACAAAAGGTAACTCTACCATATGATTTTGATTCTGATTCTCATCAATTAGGAAGCAAGCACTATACACATGTCCAAGATCCAAGAAGTGATACAAATGATGACCAAGATGAAAAGGAAAGGGATTACAAGCTATGGAAGTCAAGAGGCAAAACAAAGATGCAAGAGGTTGGAGAATGCTCCTAACAAGCACCTAGAAGATAAGCAAGAGAGAAGAAACAACCAGAAAGGTATGGATATGATTACACATTTGTTACAAAGCATTCAATCTACTTGGCAAAAGATTCAATTTTGAAGGAACCCTCAACCTATGAAGAGGCAAAGGGAAACCCTAATTGGGAAAAGGCCATGAAAGAAGAAATAAATGCATTGAAGGAGATGGACACTTGGGATTTGGTTCCAATGTCATCCAATCAAAAGGTAATTGGTTGCAGATGGGTATATAAAGTCAAAAGAAACTCAGATGGATCAGTTTGCAGGTACAAGGCAAGATTAGTTGCCAAAGGATGCTCACAAAATCATGGTATAGACTATGAGGAAACATTCTCACCAGTTGCAAAGATGACTACAATTAGAACATTGATAAGTGTAGTTGCTACAAAGAATTGGAGACTCCTCCAACTTGATGTGAAAAATGCATTCTTAAATGGTTGGATAAGTGAAGAGGTATACATGTCACAACCTCCAGGTTTTGAAGACCGTAATCATGCATCTTATGTTTGCAGACCTAAGAAAGCATTGTATGGATTGAAACAAGCTCCTAGAGCTTGGAATTACAGGTTGGTTACATATCTTCAAGATCAAGGGTTCAAAGCTAGCAACTCAGATCCTTCACTATTTATCAAAAGGGATCACAATGAGGTTATCTATCTATGTGTATATATAGATGATATTATTGTGACAGGTGATGATTTGAATGGCATTCAAAGGATCAAGAGACACATGCAAGAGGAGTTCAAAATCAGTGACTTAGGTGAGCTCACATATTTCCTAGGTATGCAAGTGATATACACAGATGAAGGAATGTATTTGACTCAGAGAAGATACATTCAGGATCTACTTCTCAAGTTTAGAATGGAGAATACTAAACCCACAGGTACACCTTTGGAGATGAATCATAAACTTAGTGTTTATGAAGATGAGAAAATTGAAGACATTAACGAGTATCAAATCTTGGTAGGTAGCTTGATATATGCTAGTCATACAAGGGTAGACATCTCATATTGTGTCGGATTGCTTAGTCAGTTCATGCACTCACGAAGACCAGAAATGGATGCAGCTAAGAGAGTAATTAAGTATCTCAAATGTACAATCAATGAAGGTATATTCTATCCTTACTCTTCAGATTTGGATATCAAAATCTATTCAGATGTAGATTGGGTAGGAGCTAAGGATGATAGAAGAAGTACTTCTAGTTACTTAGCATTTGCAGGTTCAAAGCTAGTGTCATGGAGTTCAAAGAAGCAACCTACAGTTGCTTTATCCTCGACTGAAGCAGAGTACAGAGGTTTGACCATAACAACCGAAGAGGCAATATGGTTAAAAGCATTGTATACAGATTTGGGACTTGTGAGTTCCAAACCTCACATATTTGGAGATAATGTAAGTTCCATGCATCTAGCAGCAAACCCTATTTTCCATGCAAGAACCAAACACATAGAGGTTCATTACAACTTCATTTGGGAGAAGCTCATGGCAAAGGAGATTGACATTTCTTTTGTTCCAACTGAAAAGAAAGTAGCAGATATGATGACGAAGGCACGTGATGGAATAAAGCTTTGTAGATTCAAAGCTATGGCAAGTATTCAACCTATTAGAGAATCAAGAATCAAGCATAGTTTAGCTTGAGGGGGAGCTGTTGGAACATCAAGCTTACACTATGCTTGAGGTGGATTTGATCTACATCAAAAGCTATCGTGTCTAAAGAATATGCACTGGAGAGTTCTTTTTCTTATGCTCACTTATTGTATTTAAATAAAAAAAAAAGATTTTTCATGGATCTTTTACCATTGTAAAAGCCTTGAACTTTACACATGTAAAAGTAGAAAGATAGAGCCCAAATTCCATGAATTTGTGGTGGATGAGTTGCATTCAAACAATCAATCAATCACCCAAAAGTAGATCAAACTAGACCCTCACTTTTCCTAGATTGTAGGAAAGGGAATTGATTCCCTCCAATAACCATTCCCACCTTCATTTGAATTCAAAATCCACTTGTAGAAGTCGTGGATCACTTCTAGAGTCTATAGAAAGACTTCAAAACCCTTGTACAATACATGGAAGCAATATACATACACTTGTGACCATCATTGTCTTGCTCCTTCATTCCTTTGCATCATCTTCTTCGCCAACAGTAATCTTGCAGAGGCTACTGCTGTCTCTACAGAGCTCTAGATTGGATGAGACATGGATCATTGGAAAGGTATTAGTGTCTACTTTGTGCTTCCAAAGTTTCAAAGTGTGTGTACAGTGCCGTATACACCTCTACCAAATGGAGTTACTGAACAGAAGAACATGTCACTCATGGAGATGGTGAGGTGTATAGTCAAGAGTCAGGCTTTACCACATAGTTTCTGGCTTGAGGCTATCATGTGCATAGCATTTATACTTAACAGGTGTCCCACTAAAGCATTAACCTGATATTTAGTTTGTTGTCTCTTGGATGAGAAAGTTTATGCATTGCATTGGTAGTTGGTTAGGCACATCTTTCTATATTTGAGTGATGCCCGTCTACTTGGGTTGTTTTATCCCAAGAATGGATCAACTTTGCTAGATTTACATGCTTTTTCTAACTTACAATTGGTTGGTTGCTATGACACTCATGTGTCCACCAATGGTTTTTGCTTCATGTTTGGTAGCTCATGCATATCTTGGTTGAGCAAGAAGTAGCCTACCATGGACACTTTTAGTTGTGAGGCTGAGTATAGGATAGCTTTTATAGCGATTGATGGGTGTGTGTGGCTCAGATGCCTTTGGTTGTTTTGGGTGTTGGTCAGTCTTTTGCCACCACCTTATTCATTGACATTCAGAGCACATTGGTAGTTGAGAGGAACCCACGTTGCATGCTTGCACAAAGAACATTAGGGAGAAGTTTGAGGCTTTTTGCAAAGCTTTGGGCTTACTTCCTTTTGTGGATTGATCTCTTTCCACATAGCTTGGCATTTCCTTATACATGAGTGCTAGCTCCTTGTTCACCGTATCACTTTAAGGGGGATTTGTTGTTGATACATTTCTGTAGTGATGTGTGTGAACACACTTGGTACTAATCGGGCATTTTCTTCCCTCTTTAGGAGGTTTTATTCCCGAGCTTGTATGTATGCCTATAATCCTAATGGGTGACTTGTCTTTGTACCTTCACTTCGTAATACATTTTATATTGTGTTGTGCTCCAAGCTTCTACTTCTTCCTTGTGCTGCTTGTGTGCTTTCGTAGACCTCAAACTCCAACATTTTTTACACCTATTATAAGATCATATTCTTTCTCTTATTCACTAACCCTCCTCCTAATCCCTTCTCCCTCTAGCCAAATATCATTTTTCATCTCGTCCCTCATCTCTCGTATTTTATGAATTAGGAAACTCTTATTCAGACCATCTTATAAAGACTCCTAAGTTAATTATTGATAATGAAGGGAGCAATGATAGTCTAAAAATTGCATGATGCTCAATACTAGTGATTGTTATCCCTCGCATTGTAGCTTTGGTGTAGAAATTTGATGGCCCCTAATTATTATGAAGGACGAATACAAAATCTAGAAGTTTGATGTCCCCTAATTAATATGAACGATGCATATTTGGGATATTCATATCCGAAGAGGATAGTGGAGAGTTGTTAGAAGGATTTGAAAAAAACTTTGATCGCATGAATGACTTCAAGTCGGAGAAATAAGAATGAGTGTTCATGGTTATGATTGATTTCCCCTTATTGAACAACAAATAATTATGGTGTTAAGACTTAAAATTGCTCTTCATTGAAAAAACATAATTAATTGAATGTGGAATTTTTACATTCACCCATGAACTTGGGTGATGTCTACAATCAAGGATCTCTATGACAACAAAGAAAGACAAAACTAGGTCGATAACAAGTCAACCATCAGCCGAATTTTTCAAAGATAAAACTAGGTCGATTAGAAGTCAACCTTGGGTAATTTTTGAAAGTTTATCTTGCTCGACTCTTGAAAATCCATTGGAATGAAAGATTCTTGTTTCCTACTCATGTATGTAAGCACGAAACCAGCATCCTACATTGCACTTCCATATTAGGAGTGCTAAAGAGCTAATGAAGGTAAGTTAATGGTAGTGATGTAAATAAAAGACCTGTCTACATGGATATCGATGGACGCTGGATTACAACACATGGTTTGGGATGCTTCAAGACATGTGTATTATGCATCTTTGGGTCTAATGAGGGTACTATATAATTGGGTGGAGCATTGGGCGATCTCCACAAGTAGGCCTTCACTTTTGTTTGATTGGAATGTGGCAAGGAATATTTGTCAACTTGATATAGAGAACGGTCAATTGAGGGGCTCACTAGACATTTAGTTGACAAGCCATGAACTTGGTTGCTCTCATGGGCACTTCTTGCTCGATTTGTAATGAGGATTTATAAGGATACGAAAGAGGAATGAAAAGACATGGGCCATTATGAAAAGTAAAGAAACCGTAAATATGGGTTATATCATTGCCTACATGATCAGTATAAGAAGGATCTTAATACATGGAATAACTGGGGTTGAGTATAGAAGCTATTTCGCATGACTAGGGGTAAAGATACGCCGATCAAGAAAGCAAGCCAACTACTTTGTATGATATCAACACTATAAAGAGAAGCACGTTGAAGTTATTGCATCAAGCCATGACGGACATTCTAGCTTGTGGGTGAATATCCAAAGGCAATCTATAATTATTAGACCACCCTACTAGATTACCTTGATGGACTTCTATTGGCGAAGGTTAAGGATTCTTAACAATGATGACCGCCTTCTCTTTTGGTAGATCACGCAAAACCACCCAAAGCCTCTTCCATCTGTACATTCACAATTTTGGAAATATCTTTGACTTTGATCAACTACCATAGACCACGATCTGTATGTATATTCCCATTAGATACATAAAAAGGAATGTTGGAGCTCGAGGTATGCGAAAGCACACAAATAACACAAGGAAGAAGTTTAAGCGTGGAGCACAACACAATATTGTATGTATTAGAGTTAGTTTTTATTGTGACTTAGCTTTGCTTCTTTCTCATACGAATATCGATTTCCCTATCTTTAAAGGAACCATGGATTGGAACGGCATACCAATGCCTTCATGGCTTTCTTCCCAGCAACTTTGGATGGACTGGCTGGCAAGTGGTTCAATCAGTTTGAAGAAGACCATTTTATGACATTGTAGGCCATGCAGAATAAATTTTCTTCCACGTTCCAACCAAGAAACTTGAATGAGCAAGTGCAAGACGAGCTCTAGAATCTCCACCTCAGGGAGGCTGAGTCTTTCCTAGAATTAATGAAAAGAACTAAGCCATTAGTACCAAATCTACTAATGGATCTAGGCAATTTTTTGATTAAAAAATGGCTAGAAAAAGAGTTTGGATTGAGCACAAGACATAAACTTGAGTATGTGTTAGTCTCGAGCACCCCATTAGAAGACTTTGTCGCCATGGCTACAAGGATCAAGCAGGCCCAATTCCAATTCAACGACTCTAAGCCTCATGCCATGGAATAATCCTCCTATGCAAAAACAATTTACGAGCACTGAGGAAGATGCATTGGCAAAGCTTAGGCAGAAGATCAAGGAATTGAGAGAGTGAAAGAACAAGGCGAGCCTTTGGTGCATGATTTTTCATCAACAAGGGCATTTCACAGGCCGAATGTCCTAACAAAGTGGTTTGCTAGTTTGGTGGTAAATAGGGGCATGAAACTCCTAGCCACTAGTATTTGAAGGGGATGATGGAACCATAACCACCTGCATACTAGGGACAACTAGCTATGCCATCATAGCCCTTGGTTCCTATGACTCAGCCTATGGCAATGGCACTAGGTCCCATCCTGGTAATATCCATGGTGTTACATCTTTTTATCTTTTTGTGCCAATAATGGTATGCATAGAAATCTGGGTGATTAAACATTACCATTTAGGAATCGGCCTTGATGCTCCATAGTATGCTATAGGTGTGGAAAATATGGCCATGTGCAAGTTTTGCTACCTCCTATCTGAAAACACAACTCCTTGCTCCGAGTATCCAATGTCGAGAGATGAATAGACGAAGGAATACCCAAAATCAGGTAAATAAGGCCTTTCACATTTCAATAGAGCTTCTTCCATTTCGGAGCACACTACTACAATTGCCAACAACTAATGTAGCGCAAATAAGATATATCTCTCCGTTGACAGTACTTACAAGGGCGCAAAGGGTGACAGAACAACAATACGAGGTAGTGGAAAACAAGGGTGTTAGCTTGTAACAAAGAAACACTGTTGGCAAAGCAGCTAGTTCTTAGAGAGCACCTCCAATGCACTTATAGAAGAGAGAAGATACAAGCAATGAAAAACGATATGAGATAGATAAAGAGTTTGCTAGAGCAAAAAAGGCATGTGAGGGCAGAAAGGGACATGCTAATGGATTCCAAACCAAAAATTCAAAGACCAGATATCCTAGGGACTAGCCAGATTGCAAAGTCACAGAAGCATCAAGAAGAGGAACATGAGAAAGAGAGGATGATAGAAGATGCTTTTTTAGATGAACCAACAAGAGTTAAAGGATGCGACACTAAAGCTCACCGTAAGTGTACCAACAACCCCTTTTTTGGTGAGTATGATTCTAAAGAATACATACCAGCAAGTAAGTTTGTATGACTTGTTGGGTATGGATGTGTGGTTCCAAAGTGAGATGCTCAACATTTTTGCTTCACTAGGAACACTAGTTTTGATGATCGTTAGTTTGGGTAATTACTTTATAATGCAAGCCCCTTTGATCCACTATTATAGTCCTTGAGTAGAAGTCAAGATAGTCGGACACGAAATCTCAAGTGTAACCATTGATGGTAGATTGTGTATCAACTTGATGCATGAATCAATGATGAAGAAGCTAGTAGGACTCCGACCATCTAGAGAAGCAGAGTTCATGGTTACCATGGCAGATTAGAGCCAGGTAAAAATTGTTGGGATCATTGAAAGGGTGGAACTAATAGTGCAGGGGTCTGAGTTTGTCTTAGACTTCGTAGTATTAGGACTCCCTCTCATATATGGAGGCTTTCCCTTACTATTGAGATGACCATGTCTCAGACATGCAGAGGTTATCGATGACTAGGGGTGGAAATATATGGGTACACGACCAGGACACAATGAAGCAACTACATATATACAAAAAATCCTCCCTATTACACTATAATCTGCAATGAAACACCGTGGAATGAGGGCACGGGCCCCCGCATGATAAGGCAAGCATTTTCCCTACAATATAAGTTGCAAAGAGGAAGCAATTTGATGCTAGCATAACACGGGGTTAATACATCTCAGAGGGCAAGTAAGATACAATCACTGGTGGAAAAGAATCCTTCTAGTCTATGGAAGTGCCAAGATTGGAAAAGAACCCAGAAGGGTGAAAATCTCAGACAAGTAACCAAAGGCAAAAAATTTAAGTTCGGACAACTAAACAAAGAAAACGAAATCCTGTACGATGGAAGCTCACAGTCCAAGCCGTTGGATCCTACAACGCACGAAGAAGAACAAGCAAACCCGAATCCACTAAAGTGGTTGCACGAGAAACTTCATGGCTTACAGAAGCTTACCACTATGGTCAAGAGCTTCAAAAAACTACTTAGATGGGCGTACAAGAAAATAACATTACTTACTCAAGGAGCAACCCACATAGCCACACTAAAAGATGAGCCTTTGCCCTTGGTAAAGCTTTCAAGACTCAATTTGTATCACATTTAGGAGAAAACGACATCACTTGTACATAGCTCATTTTCAATGCTTTCAAATATTTTAATAAGGAGTAGAATTGAAATATAAATACCCATTGATCTCCTTCTTACAATCCTTGGGCATAGTTAGGACTCCGCTTCACCCTACGTTTTTGATCCCCTAAGTTTGTTTTGTCTGCTCTGGAGCAGAGTGAACCTTGGGAGCGTGCATTGTACATCTAGTAGAATGTCACAAGTCTTTTGTATGACATTCTGTATTTTCGGTACTCAGCCATCTCAATGGCTAAGTGGTCCGAAGGTGTGCGGTGTCATCAGCTATAGTGATTTTAACTTTTCAATCCCTAGGATCAATAATACATTCATTCTAGTCTGACCCAAGTGTCCCTTTTGCAAATTCTCTAATAAGTTAAATTTTGATATATTTTCTTGGCACCTGGGATTGTCCAGTATTAATTGCTATTGGCCTCCACATCACTAACCATACATCTCCACTTGCAATGCCCTTTTTAGAGTACAAACCTGATATTCCCATATCATTCTTCCATGCAAAAGAGGCAGCCTCAAGCAACAAGTCGCAATAATCATGCTACAATTAGGTGGTATAAGGAACGGAAATCTTGGATTGCTCTGGCAGACAAAGAAGATCGACTCTATATAAGGAGTTCGTGTTGGGTGTGTGTAGAAGTGCGAGAGACACACAAGAAGCACACACAAGGAGCACAAACGAAGCAAGACACACGGAGAAAACGATGGCTGGAATAGCTCTCTCTATTGATCGATGAACTGAACAGAAGTAAGAGCTGAATAATATCCCTAAGTACAAAGTACCACCACATATGAGAGTATCAAGTATGTGGTAACATGGGGAAAAAACCTCTAGCCAGCACTAGAGTAAAAAGTGCCCATGTATAGGGAAAAGGTTCACATCAAAGCTACTCGAGGAACACATAAGTGTAACAAACCCCCCTGGAGCGAATGATGTGAACACATACAGGGAGTGACAGATCAGCCCCCACAAGGTAACAAGCCTAAAGCTTTGCAAAAAGCTTCAAACTTTTCCCGTGGAAGAGCTTTGGTGAATATGTCTGCCACATTATCTTGTGTAGGCACATATACCAAATCAATATCTCCTGCATGAAGGCGCTCTCTCACATAGTGATAATGCACCTAAATATGTTTGGTCCGTGCATGAAACACTGGGTTTCGTGGAAAAGCCAAAGCACTCTGACTATCTGTGAGAATATGCGTAGCAGCATCAATCTCCATGCAAAGATCCATCAATAGGCGTCTCAGCCATATACACTCCACTGTCGCTGTGAAAACTGCCCTGTACTCAGCTTCACAACTCGATGTCACCACTGTAGGTTGCTTCTTACTCAACCAAGATATGCATGAGTCTCTAAGGAAAAAGCAATTACCACTAGTGGACACGCGAGTATCATAACAACCAGCCCAATCACTATCTGTAAAAGCATGCAAGCATGGCTGAACATCTCTGCCATAAAAGAGACCTAAGCTCAAAGTGCCTCGGAGATATCTAAACACACGTTTCACCGCTTGCCAATGCTTAGTGCCAGGGCTATGCATGAATCGACTCAACTGGGAAACTGCATACTGTATATCCGGCCTTGTGTTGCATGCATATATAAGACATCCCACAGCCTGCTGATAAAGAGAAGTGTCAAATGCATCACTGGAATCTTCAACTGAGAATCTAAATCCTGTCTCAACTGGTGTGGAAACTGGCTTGCAATCCTCAAAGTCAAAACGCTGAAGTAGTTTTTCAACATACTTTGCTTGATGCATAACAATTCCCCCCTCAATGGATACAAACTGGATGCCACGATAGTAGCTCAAAAGACCAAGATAAGTGACATCAAAAGTATGCTGCAAATCAGCCATAAGAATGTCAAGTTTTGCATCACATGACCCAGTCAAGAGTATGTCATCGACATAAAGAACAAGCACTATAAGATCAGCCCCATTTTTGCATACATAGAGTGTGCTTTCAATCGGACTACATGTGAAGCCAAGAGCAATCAAGTGCTTATGTATTTTGTCATACCATGCACGTGGAGCTTGCTTGAGACCATACAAGGCTTTATGCAAGCGACAAACCATATGCTCTTTCCCTTTCATAGCAAATCCAAGAGGTTGCTTCACATAAACCTCTTCTTGCAAATCTCCATTCAAGAAGGCTATTTTTATGTCCAACTGATGCACTTTCCAACCTCGATGGGCAGCCAATGCAACCATGGTACGAATGGTAGTCATGCGTGAAGTAGGTGCAAAAGTTTCCTCATAGTCAATACCATATTGTTACGCATATCCTTTGGCAACCAATCTAGCTTTGTAGCGATCAATGCTACCATCAGATTTTCTCTTAATCTTATAAACCCACTTTGTACCAATGACATTCTTTCCTTTTGGCAATTCACATAACTCCCAAGTACCATTCCTATGTATGGAATCCATTTTTGATTGCATAGCACTCATCCATTGTGGATCGTCACATGCATCTTCAAAAGAAAGTGGCTCTTCATTACATGCTGTAGCAATAAGAGAATAATCCACAAAATTACTCGATGCATGGTGAGAGCTTGATCTTGTTCTACCAAGTAAAGGTGCACTCAATTTGCTGTCCTCCAAAGTTTGTTTCAGCCACTTTGGCATAGATTGTGCACTCTTGATAGACATGCGTTCATTATGTAAAACATCTTCAATATGTACATCATGCGTGGGCTGAATTTCGTGCTCAGTTTCAGCCATATTTGGACGCAAATGTTCAGCCATATGTGGCTGAAAATTTCCAACAGTTTTCGCAAATTTTGGCTGATTTTTTTCAGCCATGTTTGGCTGGAAATTCTTTGCATTTGCGCGTGTCAAACAACCAAACACATGCATATGACTAACCATAGGCTTATGACCATTCCAAGTCTCATAAGAAGTGATGACTCTTAATGCTTTTGTAGGGCAGCGATTCAACACATAATTTGCACACATGACCGCTTCCATCCAAAATTTATGAGGAAGATGCTTTCCTTTAACCATACATCGTGCCATTTCAAGTAGAGTTCTATTTTTACGCTCGGCAACACCATTTTGTTGAGGTGTATATGGCACCATACATTGGTGTGAAATACCTCTTTCACGAAGAAAAGCACTAAACTCATGTGACATGTATTCACCACCACGATCCGTGCGTAGAGTCAAAAGCTTTTGTGAAGAAAAATTTTCAGCCATAGCTAAAAATGCTTTGAAGCAAGAAAATACCTCATTCTTTGCTTTCATAGGATACACCCATGTATGGCGAGTAGCATCATCAATGAAGGTAACAAAATATACATGCTTCCCAAAAGATGGAGTCTTGACGGGACCACATACATCACTATGAACAAGTTGCAATTTTCATGTAGTGTGTATGTGACTATCTTTTGGAAAAGAAGCACGATGCATTTTTCCAAGAATGCAACCTTCACATGCATGCTTTTCAATGGACTCAAGTGTAGGCAAGCCAATAACCATGTCCTTCTTTTGCAAGTAGAGCAAACTATTGAAGTTTAAATGACCAAAACGAGCATGCCAAAGCTCCATTTCAGCCATGGAAGAAGTATGAGCAACTAAGGCATTCGAGGCAGCCCTCTTGTATGTATCCATGCGATACAAACCATTACATAATGTACCGGACATCACGATAACATCGCCATTGCTGAAATCATGAACCATACACTTATCATCAACAAAGTGTACATGAAGTGCAGCTTTGGCAATCAACGGAACTGAAATTAAGTTCTTCTTGATACTGGGCACATACAATGCATTTTTCAAGAGAATCACACCTCCATTTGCAGCCATAAGCTCAATTTCTCCTACTCCAATGATAGGATAAGAGGCATTGTTTGCACACACCACATGTCCTCCTTTAGGTGCATCCTTCAAAGAGGCAAAAAATCTTTTGCATGATGTTATGTGCTTTGAAGCACCACTATCAAAGAACCAATCCGAATCAGCCTCACTCACAACCATACATTTAGAATGTAAAGAAGCATCATAATGACATGTAACAACACATGCCCAAAAATCTTGAGCCATGTTGGCTTCATCGTTCTTTGCATTTGCTGAATTTTCAGCAATAGACATGCCCGATTCCTTCTTCTTTTCATTGCGTTTAGCAAGCTTTCTACACTCATCAATAGTATGACCAGCCTTCCCGCAATATTTGCATCTCTTCTTCTTTTGCAAATCACCATCATTAGAGGAATGAGTGGA
>CM035408.1:28187020-28189520 GCA_020310875.1 Ceratopteris richardii | reverse complement strand
ATTTACCTTTCCTTTGGCTCACTTCTTCTTCATCACCTATATTGATATTAATTGTACCTGCATACCAAGTACTTTGCTCATCAAATGTAACATCTTTTGATACAAGGAAATGTTTTGTGGATGGATTCCACAACCTGTATCCCATCTGCTTATCATCATAACCAATGAAAACATACTTTTCAGCTTTAGGTTCCAATTTGTGCCTTAATTGTGATGGCACATATGCATATGCCACACATCCAAAAACTCTGCAATGATCCAAGGTAGGTCTCTTACCCCACCAAGCCTCATATGGTGTCATACCCTGCAAGGCTTTACATGGTAACCTATTGACCAAATAAGTAGCTGTATTTACAGCCTCAGCCCACAAATAATTAGGGCAATTTTTCTCCTTCATCATGGATCTTGCAAACTCAACTAGAGTTCTATTTCTCCTTTCTGCTACACCATTTTGTTGAGGAGAGTACCTGCTAGTAACTTCCCTTTTTATACCTGCATTCCACAAGTAATCACTAAATTCATTAGAGAAATACTCTCCCCCTCCATCTGACCTTAATCTCTTCAACTTATGTCCTGTAATTCTTTCTGCATATGCATGATAGTGTTTAAATGTATTAAACACTTCTGACTTATCTTTGATCACATAAATAGTGATCCATCTAGTAGCATCATCAACATAAATCACATAATACCTTGACCCATTTATACTGAAATCCTTTGATGGTCCCCACACATCTGTATGTACCAACTCAAGCTTCTCTGAGTACATAAAACCATGCTTGGAGTAGGAATGCTTATGAGCCTTACCTAATTGACATGCCTCACATCTGTATGTCATATGTTGACCTGCAACATTAGGCAATCCAAGCACTGAACCATTGTTAATCATGTCTTTAATACCTCTTTCATTGAAATGTCCAAGCCTCTTGTGCCAAAGATCTAACTCAGAGATCTTATGTCCTCCATATGTGAACATAGCATGACCAATATTGCCTTGAATCTTCAATGTAAATAATCTTCCTTCTTTCTTCCCTGAAACAATCTATTTATACCCTTGACTAGGGTCTTCCACATATACTCCATCATTAGTGAACCTTACTTCATATCCCTTTTCAACAATTTGTCCTACACTTATCAAATTCTTAGGGATTGTAGGAACATACAAGACCTTACTCAATAAGGTGCTACCATCCTTGGCCTTCACTGATCCAATTGACTTCACATTGTGCTTTGTGTTGTCACCTGTTTGAACAACATGATTAGATACCTTATTTTCCAAATCAGTCATCAAGGCTATATTACCACTCAGGTGATTGCTACACCCTGAATCAATGTAGAAGACTCTTTGATCTTCACTCTGCCTTTCACAAGTTGCATTCATTATCAATGTTGAATCTTCCTTTTGATCTGAAGCATAATTGTAGTAGGTGTTGTTATATTGTTGACTTTGGAAACCTCTACCTGCATTTCTTCCAAAGTAACCCCTACTACCTCTGCCTCTGAAATTACCTCTTTGATTTCTGCCACCTCTTCCTCTTGCATTATAATTTTGACTATATCCATTATTACTCTGAGTATTATGCCAACAATCATTAGCTAAGTGATTTGTCTTACCACAAATCCAACAAGCTTTGCCTCCATCTTTGTTGTTTCTGCCTCTTCCTCTACCTTTGCCACCTCCTCTTCCTCTTAGGAAGTTGGCTTGACTAGTTGTGCCTTCATCTTCATTTGCTTGTTGCTTTCCTTTGCTATTCTTCTTCTTGTCCTTTGAATACATTGCATGACCTGCACTCTTGTCACCATCTCCTTTAACATCCTGATCAAATGTTAGCATATGACCTAGCAACTGATTTAAATCAGGAGTGAAATGATCAAGTGATAACTCTGTAGACAAAATGAATGGCTTCCATTTGTCATCACCTCTTAAACCTGTAAGAATTTGCCTTACCAATTTATCCTCCTCAATGTCTTCATCAACAGCTCCTAAAGCATCTGCAATATCTTTCATTCTTGTCACATAGTCTGAAATGGATTGAGAAGCCTTCTTCTTAAAGGTGGTAAACTCTGCCCATAAGGATGCCTTCTTTGACTTAGTAGTATTCTGGAAATGCTCCTCCAAAGCATTCCAAATATCAGTTGCACTTTCAAGACCTCGAATATGAGGTAACAAGTAATCATTGACTGCCATATATATAATGCTCCTAGCTTGAGCATCTTTCTTCATCCAATTTTTCAAATCTGCTAACTCTTCCCTAGTTGGAACACTAGGATCTCTGAACTGTGGCTTCTCTTCTTCTCCTGCGATATAAGCTATTAAATCTTTGCTCATAAGATGAGCTTCCATCCTCATTGACCATGCAGGATAGTTTTCCCTATCCAATTTCTCTATCTGAAGAGAATCTCCCATCTTGTGTCCACCTGTGTATTGAAACCTTCAAGCTTTATGAACAATATATGTACCTTTACTTCGAATTAGACTCCTTTTGTCTTTCTTGATGTC
>CM035408.1:28169520-28182020 GCA_020310875.1 Ceratopteris richardii | reverse complement strand
TCTATCTGTCTATCGATCTATCTATCGATCTATCTATCTATTTGTTTATGTATGTATGTATGTATGTATGTATGTATGTATGTATGTATGTATGTATGTGTGTATGTATGTATGTATGTATGTATGTATGTGATTATGTATGTATGTATGTATGTATGTATGTATGTATGTATGTAAGTATGCATGTATGTATGTATGTATGTATATATCTATCTATCTATCTATCATATATACCCACAATTGGTAATTAGCACTATCCAACTTATCCTCAATAGCCAACATATAGAATACATCATTGCATTCGTCCATGGATAGGCACTAAATACATTGATACAGTGAAAATGACTTTATATCAAAAAGTTGAGCAAAAGCACCTTGTCTAGATCCTCGAATCTTGTAGCAGATTTTTAGGCGCTTGTATTGTTGAACAGAAATATGTATATGTATTTATACTTGTGAATAGAATTGGATTTGTAATGGTCAATAGAAATGTTATCAGTTCTCATTTAGGATTCTAGTATCCAATATAATTCAAAAAATAAGGTTATCTACAAGTGTAGTAAATTTTTATTAGATACTTTATTCAAATTTCTCGAAAACGATTCAAATTTTTCTATCAAGATATAAATATTCACCATGGTTGATGACAATGTTGTAGCATTTTGGACTTAAAGGCTACAAACCTATTGCCACTCCTATGGAGACAGGTTTGGGATTGAGTCTTCATGATCCTGAGATGCATTTGATGATGTTCTCTATCAGCAGGTTGTTGGATGCTTGCTTTACTTATGCATTACTTGGCTAGATATTCACTTTGTTGTCTCATAAATGAGCAGGTTTGTGCATTGCCTAGGTATCAAACATTGGAAGGTGGTTAAGCACATCTTTTGCTACTTGAGTGGTACCCAGCTACTTGCATTTTTATATCCCAAAGGGGGATCACTACCACCAGATTTACATGATTTTTTTGACTCTGATTGGATTGGTTGTTATGACACTCGTGTGTGCACTAGTGGCTTTTGCTCCATGCTTGGTAGCTCATGTATATCTTGGTTGAGCAAGAAGCAGCCTACTGTGGACACTTCTAGTTGTGAGGTTGAGTATAGGTCAACTTTCACAGCAACTGTTGAAAGTGTGTGGCTTAGACACCTTATGGCAGGTTTGGGTGTTGGTGAGTCTTCTCCCACCAACATCTTCACTGATAGTAAGAGTGCATTGGTAGTTGTCAGGAACCCTATGTTCCATGCTCGCACTAAGCACATTGAGGTGCATTATCATTATTTCAAGAAGAGGTTCTCTGCTAGAGAGATCACCTTGGCATATGTGCCTACGCAATAGAACATTGCAGACCTTTTCACGAAGGCTCTCTCTAGGGAGAAGTTTGAAGCTTTCTACAAAACTTTGGGCTTACTTCCTTTTGTGGATTTATACTACATAGCTTGGAAGTTCCTTATACATGAGTGCTAGCTCCTTGTTCACCGCATCACTCCCACTAGGGGATTTGTTCATATATTTGGGTAGTGAAGTGTAACACACTAGATCTACCTGAGTACTTTTTTCCCTCTTTAGGAGGTTTTTCCCCCTGGCTTGTATATATACCTATTTTCCTAATGGGTCATTTATCTTTGTAGATTCTAGTGCTAATACATTCAATATTGTGTGTTATGCTCCAAGCTTCTTCTTCATCCTTGTGCTATTTGCGTGCTTTTGCAGACATCAAACTCCAACATCTTGTGCCAACTAGGAAAAAATTGTATATCAAGTACATAGACTCCCATGAAGAAAACTTCATGTGCTCATGATTACGAGATGAAAACACATCTTGGTTGTTCTTGAGGGATATATCTTTGTCATTTACTTTCTAAAGGCAAAATTAGCCTATTCCTGGTACTTCTATCACATAGTTTATGCTCACCTCAACTCATCATGGTGATAGATAAAAATGATCTTCTATACATAAAAAATTCATCATGCACTTCATCTTTCTAGAAATCATATCATCTATGTATGCATGCATCTACTCATGCATCTTCTTTTCTACTTCAATTACTTTATATGCTTTCAGTTATGTTGTACACATAAGACTTCCTCTCTCTTATAACAGAACATCACACTAGTTCTCACATGGCATATAATGCCATGTGGCAAGAAAAATTTCGGTAGCATTTTCCCAAGAAAATAAAGCTAGAAAACAAAAGAAAAACCGTGATACAATGATAGGCATCAGCTTTGTGGTTGGCAAACCAATTTCTTTACTCTAGAAACCTGCAAATAAGAAACTTTTCCAATATGTGTTGTTTACCACTACATGCCCTCATAACAATGTCCTTTTTGGTTCCAATACCTACAAAATGGTCTTAAAACACAAAACAACAACTTGTGCATGCTTTTATGAACTCACATTAGTTAATTTAAGTTCATGTATAGAGATGAAGCCATATCAAAAATAACTTTGATGCACATTCTTATGTTAGTTTCATGAAATTGGAAGAGCAAATAATACAAAAGTATACATTATGATGCAAAAGTATCCAAATGCATGTACTTGAGAGCATAAGTGTGATGCAGAATTCAAAAAATGACTGCATTCCTATTACAAACGGTGGTAAACATGATTAGGAACTCCTAATTATCATAATTGGACACTCAAGTCACTCAAAAAGAGTTTCTTTCCAATCAACAACCATCTAAAATCTTTATTGGCAGTGGTCAGGGCAGTCAAGGACTTAGGAGACAAGGAAGCCAACGATAAGGGCCAAGTAGGAAAAGCAGTCAACGAAGATCTGGCAAATAGGCCTATCAATTTTCCTGAATTAATATTTCCCAAATAGTGATTTTAGTCACTCCACACCATTGTAAATATCCTTTTTTGATTATTCCTACTCCATTTTGTAGAAGCCGAGGAGGCATCGAGCTTGAGGAGCATTAGCAGTATTTATGCACCAATTTTCATAATTTTCAAAGCTCATTTGAGCCTCCAAAATAGCTTTAGAACCTAATTTTTAACTAGGCCGGACATTAGGTCTGGACAGGACCAAAGCTAGTCAAAAACTATAAATAGAGCTATAGAGCTCATTTTTGGGGCTAGCTTGTTGTAGATTTGAACTTGTATGAGCACATTTGAGTAATCTAAAGAACTCCTTTGTTCCTCTCTTTGTTTTTGCCTTGTGTGCATGTGTGTGTGTATGTGTGTGCATGTTAGTGTGCTTCTCACTCACACACTTGCGCCATCACTTGTTCGAGTTCTTCATACCATCCTTACGTCTTCCCTGATTGACATTAAAGGAGGTGCTACTCATCATTGAGCTACACCAAATTTCAGCACCGTTGCCGAGGATCGAGCTTTGAGGACGAGCGTGTGATGGTAAGATGTAGAGTTGTGATGTTGGCATTGTAGGTAATTTCTTTACTTTTCCTTATTTTTCTCTTTCTTACTTCACCATCGTCTTCACCATCATCATCCCCACCATCCCCCACCTCCATCTCCATCATCGCAAAAAAATTCAGTTTTTTGTCATATCACCTTCTCCCTTCCATTTCCCTCATTTCACTTGTGAGAGAGAATGAGAGAGCGATTTTTATGCACTATTTTCGCATGTTTGTTGAATGTTCTTGCAGGTTGTAGCTGTATAATCATCTCTAGCAGGTTGTGCAGGTACAAAAAAGCTCGGGACTATCTCTGTAGCATTGACCTCTGTCGATCGTGATCGATAGAAAATTTGATCCTTTGGTAAAACAAAGTGCACCACTATGACACACATGAGGAGCACATTCCAAATCACTTATCAAAATTAAAAAATTTATTAGTTCTCTATCAATCACAATTGACACTGTCGATTGCGATTGACAGCCACGATCGATAGAATCTGTCAATTGCGATCGACAGATCCTGTCAATCGCGATCGACAGACCACGACAGACTGCCACGTAGCACTCAATCAATCAAGATGGACACCGTGGATCACGATTGATTGAATTTTGACAATTGACACATAAATTCGCATGCCCACATGTCCATCGCGATGGACAGACCCATGATCGACTGAAATTATGCTGGAATTCACGCAAAAAGTATCGATCGCGATTGACACCATCAATCGTGATTGACAGACCTCACGACCGACTCTATCGATCGTGACTAACGTGTCCATCGCGATTGACAGGCCCGACGGACACCTCTATCAATCGCAATTGACAGACCTGTCGATCGCGATTGATAGGCATTTTTGGCTAAAATTTTAGGGTTTTTCAATTCCACATTTTGGGGTAATTTTGGGTGTACTTATCAAGTAATTAGTGCTTTGTGAGGTCCCTACACTAGTAAATTGAGAAAGATCATGTTTTCCTGATTGCCTGTTTTAACCTTGTTTTAACCCCAGAACCCTGAATTGGCATAACCTTCTCATAGGAAATCTATTTGGTGTGATTTTGGGTTTGTTGGAAAGCTCGTCGGTAAAATTAATACACAGATTATTAGATATAGTATTTTGAGGTTGACCATATCCCGAGGGAAGAAAACTGAGGGATCTATAGAATTGTTTTCCATAAAGACAAAGGGCAAATTGATATCTGAATTGCATGAATGAAAATGATTTGTTATGTCATTTGAATTTAAGTCTTGAGCTAACCTTGGGACTTTTACAGGTCCATTGAGAGCACTAGAGGGCATCCAAAGCAAGGGCATTTTGCAAGCTTGAGAATGGGGTTCTTAGGCACCAAAGACCAAGGGATCAACAAGTGATGTTAGATTATTCTCAACTCCCTTTGTTAAATCCTAGCTGAGGCTAAGTGCGAGTAGTGCTAGAAGTAAGTCAAGGCAACGATAGGTATCTATCAAATTGAAGACTACCTAAGCACTCAAGTTCAAGCTGAAACATAATCTCTTTGTGATCGATAGCCTTAAAGGAAATAACTTAACGTGGTACAAACAACTTAAAGTGTGGAAAGTCACTCAAGTATTCCTGACAATGTGATATCAGACAAGAGCTTAAAACACGATAATCAACTAAAAAGGAACTAAGTGACTGATACAAAGTGATCTGCAACGAGGTTGTACTTTGGGTAAAAATTGGGACTATTCAATTAGGCATATGAACCTTAGATCAGGACGACACCTAGGGAGAGATAGACAAAGCCTTAGGTCCTTTGAAGCTAGTGTCAATCATACTGCTCGGTCTTGGGCCCAACAGTTGAGCCACTATTCGCACTACCCTAGCTCTGAAACTAGCGAGTCTGAGATGTCTCATGGTATGGAGAGATCCATAGGAAGTTCAGGTGTGCCATACTTACAAAGGGTCGAAGGCCTTTACAAGATGCAACTGGAATACCTTAGGACCAACCGATTAGGTGCTTGCATCTATGAGGATGGCCTAGGAAGATCTGTGGTCCAGATCAAACCATTGGACTAGAACATCCAGCAGTCAAGTTTGAGAATGGAGCATACCTGGACAAAGAAGGAACCATATACATAGTCATCTATCACCCAGATAGGACAAACGAATTCGGGAATGTGATCCCAGAGACAGACATAAGTGACCTAGAGAAAGGGAACTTAGGTGGAGAGCCTAAAACCCCTCAAGGCAAATCAGTTCTCACTAGAATTATCACACCAAAGTGGGTTCCCCAAGACAATAAGAGCATAGATTTGCTTCTAATTGTGAGACCGATGAGGCCTTTTGGAGGTACAAGTCTGATCAGCCGAATGAGGTCAGAGCGCTCACAATCTATGAGTTTAAAGGTCGTGATAGTCCCGACAAAGTGACCTACCTAGATAATACTTAGAAAGGGTCTTTGTGGTCACAGAGCATGGTAGGCATGCCTACACTTGGAAGGGTGAATTTTTTTTCCCCCAACCAAGATCTAATGTCTCTTATGGTCACCCAGGAGTGGGAGCGCCCCAAGCTCATGGAGCTCAAAGGGATACGAGTCGAGATAGGCCTAAAGTAAGCTTTGCCAACCCAATGGGGAGAGAAAGAACGAGAATGGAAATGGATAGAGTGGAAACTAAGAGACCTAGAGCCCCAAGAAAGAAAATAAATGCAGATGAATTCCCTCTAACAAGACCTAGAGATCACACGAGGACTTTGAGACCTACAAAACTAGTTAAGTCCATGAAGAATTACTTCGATGGCACTGGACATCCTTATGATCATGTGGCCGAATTTAGGCAAGTCTTGAGAGTTGAACAAGTTGAGGACCTATTCACGTAGTACAATGCTTTTGGACTAATCCTTAGGAACAAAGCCCTCACATGGTTTCAACCACTAAATGAGAGACAGTTCAGGAACATAGACCAACTCTTAGAGGCATTCATTGCCGAATTCCCTAAGAGTGGTATACGACATAATACTTCTTCACTGATTCATAGTTTCAAGCAGACCCCCCAAGAGACCATTAGACTTGCAAGAAGAAGATTTAGGCAATATCTAGAGAGATGTCTTGGTCCTAAGTTACCCACACCAGCTAAACAAGTGGCTTTATTCTTAGATGAATTGCTAAGTACCAATTTGAGATCATATGTGTACTTGAAGGACCCTAGAACCATAGACGAATGTGTATGCATGTGCATTGACATTGAGGATAACCTAGGGGAGGAATTAGAGCTTTCAAAAATCTACAAAGATTCAGATAGTTCTACTAGCCTCTCTTTCATGCAATCCATATCTATTGAGGAACTCGATGAGAAAATAGCTCAGAAGTTAGGAGTCTCCAGCAAACAAATACCAAGGTTTGCCCTAGTAAAAAGATGCTATACTTGTGGAGGTGACCATATGGCGAACGTATGTCCCATTATGGCTCAACCCCAAGTGAATCCTAGTAGCCAGTACTGCACGATAGAATGGAGATACACTAATCACACTGCGCAAGATTGCCCATACAATAAGCAAGTAGTTAGGCAAACGTATCCACAACCCTACCCTCAACAAGGTAGATACCAGAACCAGTACCCACCACAACAGTATACTAGGCACCAACAACCCTATCAACCGCCCTATCAAGGGCAGTAGAGACCTCAACCAGTTTTGGCACAACAACCTCGTGCTCTAGCCACTATGATTCATGTAAAGTATGCAGCTATAGAAGAAAATTTGAATAGAGATATAGTGTCAGTAACACCATTACTTTCAGAAAGTGAACCAAGTGATCATAGCTTTGATTTTACACATATTGATAGCCCCGAGGCTTACTACATGTCGTCTCTTGAGCATAGTGAGTCCTAGTATTATGAAGAACCAAGTGAACCTAGTTGGGAGCCAGAATGTACAAATGTCATGTATGCAAACCCCAACTCTAGACCTCAACCTAGGCAATTGAGACCCCCATTTCCTAGAGGACCATGCTACCGATGTCAGGGAGATCACCTCATTCGTGATTGCCCTATGCTTGCACCTACACAAACCTAATCTGTGACAATTCAAGGTTTTTGTCCTAATTGCGGAAAAGAGCATCTGTTGCGAGATTGTCCTAAGAACCCCAACAATGTGCCGAAAATCACTCCTATCAATGTTATTGGGCTTGTAGTAGATTCTACAGGGAGTGTAGCTTCCACTGCACCAGTGCAAGTGGTCACCAAAGCTCAGGCTTTGCAGTAGAACCCAAGTTTAGGCCAAGAAAAGAGTTGTGAGGTTAGTGAAATTGAGAGCATAACTAAGAAGAGGACTAGAGCTTGGAGGGATAGCCGCGAGAGAATGAAAAGGCAATGGGCAAGGAAAATGAGTGAACTCGAGGAAAGCCTAAGAGAAATGAAAGCCAAGATAATTGAACTTACATCTCAACCTCCCTCTCACACTACCCCACCACCACCATTCCCATCTCCATCCAATCCACCACCTTCCAACCCGCCTCATGCGACCCCACCACCCCCTAGAGTAGGATCAGTCCTAGCAAATCCCACTCCCGAGGACCTAAACATGATGCTTAAGGCATATCAGGCTAGAATTCAAGAAGGGCCAAATGTAACCGATCATGAAAAGTGTTACCCTAGAGTGGAACTAGAGCTTGAATGAACTAAAATTTATGCTAAGATGGTGGAATTGGCTCAAACCATGTTTGAAGCCAGCCGCTTCTTTAACTTCTCTAGTTAAGCGAAGAAGCAGGTGCACTTTCATGGACTGCTAGAAAGAGTGGAGAGGTTGATTGCACAATTAGAAAAGGACCCCGCCTCTCAAAGTAAGGACAAAGCAAGTGACAGAATAAGCATTCCCCCCAAGAAGCTTATGTGCCTTACTCCATAGAGCCAGATGCATCTTCTTCTATGAATCGGTACTCACCCGAATTCCTACGAGAGATTCAAGAAGAGAAATGGGCTAAAGAGAGTGAAGTCCCTCCTCCCATTGAAATTGTGGATGACACACATGATCAATTCCCATGAGACATTCCTTCCATTTATGGAGAGCAGGATAGCACCCAATCTCATGAGAGATTAGACTTTGAGTCTAATTCCCTACAGGAACTACCCCATTTCACAGGCCCATGGGAAGATAAATCTACTTGTATGAGAGCACCCACGATCATGATAAGAAATGAAGACTCAGTCATATCTAGGAATAGAGAGGTTGTAAAGAACACTAAAGTGCAGTGCAATCTCACTTTAGAAGAGCTACTCAAAGTTAGGCCAAAACTGTGGAAACATGTAGCCAAACAAGTGCTAGAAGTAGCAAAACCTTGTTCCGAGGTAGGATCTCATAGAACAGTGCCAGAAATACCCCTGGAGAAGATAGGAGACACGAGCGAAGGAGAAGAGGGAAACACCTATCTTCCCATTACCCATCAAGGATACAAAACCAAGGCAATTCTGGACTCAGGTGCAGGAGTTGCAATTGCTACCACTTCCCTATGGAAGTGTTGGGGCAAGCCGGCACTCAAGCCCACGAGGATGAAGTTGCAGATGGCCGATGGTCACATAGAGAGACCCTTAGGACTGCTAGAAGGAATCACTCTCACTACATGTGGTGTTGAGTTTGAGCATACTTTTGCCATATGTGAGTTTAGCAACAATTAAGCCTACAAGATGATTTTGGGAAGGCCATTTATGCTGCAATTGCATCGGGGAACCAATTCCTTGTATTTGCAACACTTAGGTGTTACAACCAAAGTTGATCTCAAGGATTACTCTCATAGGGATGTACCCCCTATCCAATGGAATCCCATCCATAGAGCCAAAGATGATACTGAGTCAATGCATTCCATAGTATCAGGATCCTCATGGATGCATGAAGGAACCCACTTATGGATGTGTAAAGTAGCAGTAGAAGAAGAGAAGAGAGAAAAATCCAGAGAGATAGGTGCAAAGGAAACCCATAGATCAATTCAAGACCTAGCCTATGCACCTATAGTATTCCTTGACGAAGAATTTGAACCTCACGTTTGGGTGGAAATTTTAGCAACAATGGATGTAGCCATCAATAAAGAACAATGGACACCCCACTGTGATGAGGATGGCTATGACATTTCAGTCTTCATGATAGAGCCAATCATGGGTGATTCGGTTATTGAAGAATGCAAACTTAGCACTGATGCATTTGAGGATGCAAGTGACTCTGATCTAGAGTCAATCATTATGGACCCACCCTTTGCATCAGAAGAAGAATACTTCTATGAAGTAGAAGCTCATCCTCGGCGACATGGAGAGCTTACAAATGATGTGATGTTAACGACACAAGTAACCGCTAAAAATGAAGGCAAGAAGAGGAAGAAGAGAGAAGTCGCACCAGAGGAGGAAGAATCTTTGTTTGAGGTCCTAGAAAATTTCAAGAAGTATGAGATAGATGATAGGAGAGTCATGATGAGAATGCCTGAATGGGATGCTCAAGCAGGAGAGGCCTATGATAGCAAAGAAACCACCATGAAAATTATGGTCGCTATGGAAGAAGGAGAAGAAAAATGCACGTACATAGGACATGAACTATCACAAGAAGAACACAAGTTGATAGCCTTGCTAAGAGAATACGAAGATGTATTCCCCTAGAGCTAGATAGACTTGAAAGGTGTAGACCCTAACATATGCTCCCACACAATTCCCATGACCTCAGACTCTAAACCTTCTAAATAGAATCCATACACATATAACAATAACTATGGTGCTAAGATCAAGGAGGAGATAGATAGACTGGTAGAAGCTGAATTCATCTATGAAATTGAGCACACTGAGTGGGTATCCCCAATCGTAGTGGTGCCCAAAAAGAATGGAAAGTTACGTGTATGCATTAATTTGAAGAAGGTTAATGCAGCCACCATTACAGATAACTATCCGCTTCGTATCACCGAGCATCTACTAGAAAGAGTAGCAGGCAAGGAAGTCTATAGCTTTCTTGATGGCTTCTCTGGTTACAATCAGGTAGCCATAGCTCTAGAAGATAAGCATAAGACGGCTTTTGCCACAGAGTGGGGCATATTTTCTTTTTGAGTAATGCCATTTGGTCTCACCAATGCACTGGCTACATTCCAAAGACTAATGTATCATGTATTTAAAGAATTCCCAAGGAAGAATTTAGAAGTCTATGTTGATGATCCCTGTGCTCATTCCAACATTAGATAGACACATATAACCGAACTCAGATAAATCTTTGACAAATGTAGAGAATATCAAGTCTGCCTGAACCGAGAAAAGTGTGTTTTCATGGTCAAATAAGGCAATATTCTAGGGCACATAGTGTCAAAGAATGGCATATCCACAGATGAGGAGAAAGTGAAAGCTATAGTAGAGCTACCTAGGCCAAAGAATGTCAAGGAAGTACAAGCTTTCATGGGGCATTGTGGTTATTACCGACATTTTATACACATGTATTCCATCATTGCAAAGCCTCTGTACGGACTTTTGACTAACTTTGAGTGGACTGAAGAGTGTGAGAGATCTTTCAATAAGCTTAAACAGCAATTGTGTTCAGCACCAATCTTGACAACACTAGATTGGAACAAGCCTTTACATGTTCACGTAGATGCATCCAATTATGCTATTGGATGTGTGCTTGCACAACCAATTGGTGAATGTAATATGGATCTTCTAATTGCCTATGCTAGTAGACAATTGAATGCAGTTGAACGAAATTATACCACCATTGAATGAGAAAGATTAGGCATGGTGTATGCAGTTAAAACGTTTAGACACTATTTGCTTGCAAATAAGTTTAAATTTTTTACTGATCATCAAGCTCTACTATACTTGGTAAACAAGCCATGCAATATAGGCAAATTAGTAAGATGGTTTCTCTTACTAATGGAATATGACTTTGAGGTTGTGGCGAGGAAAGGGAGGACTCATTTGAGGGCAGATCATCTCTCTAGGCTCACATCAAGAGAGGCCCCACAAGGAGTATCAGATGACCTTCCTGATGCTTACTTGTTTAATTTGGAAGTTGTACCTCAGTGGGCTAAGACACTAGTGCTAGTATTGACATACAGGCCTAAACATCCAATAGTAAACACTTAAGATAGGGAGGTAGTAAAAGCCCAGAAGTACCATATCATGGTAGGAAGTATGTACAAGCACACTGAGCAAGGAATATTAACTTGTTGTTTGGAGGAGGATGAATATGATAAATGGTTGCAATTAGCACATGTAGGTGAATTACATCAACACTACTCAAGGTAGAAAACCCTACAGACACGAAGGATACTCAGAGTGCATTGGCCTACTATGGAAGCAGATGTACATAAGTTGTGTAAGGGATGCCCAGTCTGTCATATTAAACCACCTATGGAGCATGCTACACTGTACCAAGTGTCCCTAATACCAGATTGGAGTGAGCCATTGGCAGCCTTCTTGAGGACGAAAACATTCCCTCAAGATATGACCCTGGCTAGGCAAAGAAGTTTAGAACAGGAAGCCCTAGATTATGCACTCATTCGTGATAATCTATACAAGTGTGGAAAAGACGGATATTTGAGACTATGTATCCATGAGAGTGAATATCTCAAGATCTTGGAAACTGCTCACCAAGGTGTAGCAGGAGGACACTTTGGACCAGACCGTGTGATTAAGGCAATCCTTTTTGCAGGCTTGTGGTGGCCAACCCTTCACATGGATGCACATACTTATGTGAAGCAGTGTGACATTTGTCAGCGAACTCAGTATCCTATACGAGAAGATGAGATGCCATTGAAACCCATGATGGGTGGGTGTGCATTCTCTAAGTGGGGAATAGACTTATTATTGTGGCCACATATTATCTAACCAAATGGGTAGAGATAAAAGCTACGACCAAGAACGACGCCTAGACGACAACAAAATTTCTATTTGAGAATTTGTTCACTAGATATGGGCTAGCGATAGAACTAGTAAGTGATAGAGGCACTCACTTCTTGAATGAAGTCATTAAAAGTGTTCTCCAAGAGTTCTTAGTAGTACACAAGAAGTCTGCCCCCTATCATCCACAAGCTAATGGGCAAGCCGAAAGCACAAATAAGATTCTATGCAACGTGCTGACCAAATTAGTGAATAATAAACGCTCTAATTGGGACAAATAGCTACACCATGTTGTTTGGGCATACCGAGTTGCCTA
>CM035408.1:28159520-28164520 GCA_020310875.1 Ceratopteris richardii | reverse complement strand
ATTTCTACAAACATCATCATCAATATCTTCTTCATATACCTTCATCTTTGACTTTCCTTTCCTTTTGATTTCTTCAAGATCTGTGCATACATTGTTTGATCCTGTAAATCATGTGCTTTTCTCATCAAATGTAAGATCTCTTGAAACAAGAAATTGTTTTGTGGATGGGCTCCACAACCTGTATCCCATTTGTCTATCATCATACCCAACGAACACATACTTTTCTGCTTTAGGTTCTAGCTTATGTCGCAATTGAGATGGAACATAAGCATATGCCAAACATCCAAATATTTTGCAATGATGAAGAGTAGGTTTCTTACCCCACCATGCTTCATAAGGAGTCCTTCCCTCCAAAGCTTTGCAAGGCAACCTATTCACAAGATAGGTTGTTGTATTAATTGCTTCTGCCCACATATAATTGGGGCACTTCTTTTCTTTCATCACTGATCTTGCAAACTCTACAAGAGTTCTATTTCTTCTTTCTACAACTCAATTTTGTTGTGGAGAGTACCTGCAAGTTACTTCTCTTTTTATACCTGCATTCCACATATAATCATCAAATTCCTTAGAAAAATATTATCCCCCTCCACTTGATCTCAATCTCTTGAGCTTTTGTCTTGTAATTCTTTTTGCATAAGCATGGTAGTGTTTAAATGTCTCAAACACTTCAGATTTATCCTTGATTACATATAGAGTAACCCACCTGTTTGCATCATCAACAGATAGCACATAATACCTTGATCCATTTATGCTATAGTCCTTTGAAGGAACCCACACATCTGTATGAACCAATTCAAGCATATTTGAATACATGTATCCTTGCTTATTGTATGAGTTATTGTGAGCTTTACCTAGATGACAAGCCTCACATTTGTATATCATATGTTGACCTTCAATATTTGGTAGACCAAGCACTGTACCATTCTTTGTCATCTATTTTATTCCCCTTTCATTGAAATGTCATAACCTCTTATGCCATAGATCCAATTCAGACATCTTTTGACTTCCATAAGTAAATAATGCATCTCCCACATTACCTTGGACTTTGAGAGTGAATAATCTTCCTTCCTTTCTCCTTGTAACAATACTTTTATATCCTTGACTTTGATCTTCAACATAAACACCATCACTTGTAAATGTGACTTCATATCCCTTCTCAACAATTTGCCCTACACTTATAAGATTTTTAGGAATTGTTGGAACATAAAGTAACTTTCTTAGAAGTGTGCTTCCACTCTTTGTCTTTACTGATCCAATGCTCTCAACTTTGTGTTTAGTGTTGTCTCCTGTTTGAACTGTATGTCCATTCACTTTAGCTTCCATATCAGTCATTAAGGAGATATTACCACTCAGATGATTGCTACATCTTGATTCAATATAAAACACCATTTGATCTTCATTGATTACTTCATGTGTTGCATTCAAGATCAAGTCTTCCTTCTAATCTGAAGCATAATTGTAATGGGTGTTGTTGTAGGATTGACTTTGGAAACTCCTTCCTCCTCCTCTAGCAAATGAAGTCATACCACTTCTTCCTCTGAAAATGCCTCTTTGATTTCTACCTTCTCTTCCTCTAGGACTGAAATTCTGATTATGACTTCCACCATTTTGATTATTATACCAACAATCATTTGTCAAATGCTTTGTTCTTCCACAAATCCAACAAGCTTTAGCATTTTCTTTATTCTTACCTCCTCTACCTTTACCTCTGAAATTCATCTTTCTTTTCATGAAGTTTACTTGGGTTAAAGATCCTTCTTCATCATTTGTTTGCTTGCCTTTAGCATTCTCCTTCTTGTCCTTTGAATACATTGATTGACTTGAACTTCTGTCATTCTCTCCTTTAATGTCCTGCTCAAATGTTAGCATATGTCCTAGCAATTGATTAAGATCAGGAGTAAAATGATCTAATGATAATTCTGTAGAAAATATGAAAGGCTTCCACTTTTCATCTCCTCTTAGACCTGTAAATATTTTCCTTACCAACTTGTCTTCTTCAATATCTTCATCTATTGCTCCCAAACTATTTGCAATGTGCTTCATCCTTGTAACATAATCAGAGATTGACTGAGAACCTTTCTTCTTGAAAGTTGTAAACTCAGCCCATAGTGAAGCCTTCCTCGATTTGGTTGTGTTTTGAAAATGTTCTTCCAAGGATTTCCATACATCTGTTGCACTTTCTAATCCTCTAATGTGTGGTAGAAGATAATCATTTACATCCATGTAAATGATGCTCCTAGCCTGAGCATCTTTCTTCATCCAATTCTTCAATTATGCAAGTTCTTCTCTTGTTGGAACACTTGGATCCTTAAACTGAGGCTTTTCTTCTTCTATTGTAATAAATGATATCAAATATTTGCTCATCAGGTGTGCATCCATCCTCATGGACCATGTTGGATAGTTCTCTCTATCTAGCTTGTCCATCTGCAAGCTTTCTCCCATCTCTTGACTTCTGTATTTGCAATTACTAAGACTTATGGTGATATAATGTACCTTTGATATGAAGCTTTAATCCTTCTTAATCCTTTGAGCTTGTGCTTTGTTCTTCTTCAGGTTATCTTCAAGACTTTACCCTTTGCTCCTTCAATTCACAAGATCTTTGATATCTGCAACACTCGATGTTCTCCTTGCTTCTTCTTCACTTTGATTTGATCTTTCTGCTCTGATACCACTACTAGAGGCCTTTAATTCTCCAAATGTCTGATCTATCTTGATTTGAGAACTCCTTTATATCAAGAATAAACCAAACTTTACACAAACTTTACATTATCTTTCAAATACATTAAGAAATACTTCTCTATGTGAAGTTTCCTTCAGCCTCAATAGTCTGCTTCATAAATGAACTTCAATTTCTACATATGACTTCGATTTTAATCATTCAAATGATGCACGCATATTAATACTCCCTTTACACAACCATAATGATCATTAGTTCTTCAAAACAACCATTATATTTCTAATGTGATCACTTAGATCAAACCTATGTTAGAAAATGCCTTCCAAAAATGGCGAATTTGACATGGTCAACTTCTCAAGTCGATTTCTCTCAAATATAATCTGTTTTGCTAAATGATTTTAGCCAAATCTTCCTTTACTTCTAACTTACATTTTGAATGCTCAAACATAAAAAAAGTTACATTGAGCAATGAGATCCAAGCAAATCTTTGAGCAGCAAAATGCGCAATTCTCACAACTTCACTTGCATTAGCTTCTAAGCTAGATGTGTACAAAAGATTTCCTGATCCACATAATCAGACTAAGAGAATTCTAGGATAGACTATTCACTAATCTCACGAGAAAACTCTTTGCACATCTATCTCATAGAAAACTTGAATTCTATTGACTATATTCTCATCTATTCTTCATCTCTCTTCTATGTTACGACTATACATGAGTGTATATATACATATAAGTATGAACTCAACATTATATCAGAGTACTTTTGAAGTATTTCTCCAAAGCTACTATATATAAATGTATAGAACATTTCTTCTTAATTCTTCACTTGACTTCATGCTTTGAGCTTGACTCTTTTCTTCACTTCTTCATTCCGATACTTCATGTAATCATCCATTGATGGTAGATACATAGATAGATAGATAGATAGATAGATAGATAGATAGATAGATAGATAGATAGATAGATAGATAGATAGATAGATAGATACATAGATAGATAGATGGATAGATAGATAGATAGATACATAGATAGATGGATATATAGATAGATAGATAGATAGATAGATAGATAGATAGATAGATAGATAGATAGATAGATAGATAGATAGATAGATAGATAGATAGATAGATAGATAGATAGATAGATAGATAGATAGATAGATAGATAGATAGATCGATAGATAGATAGATAGATAGATAGATAGATAGATAGATAGATAGATAGATAGATAGATAGATAGATAGATAGATACATAGATAGATAGATAGATAGATACATAGATAGATACATCGATACATAGATAGATAGATAGATAGATAGATAGATAGATAGATAGATAGATAGATAGATAGATATATAGATAGATAGATAGATAGATAGATAGATAGATAGATAGATAGATAGATAGATAGATAGATACATCGATACATAGATAGATAGATAGGTAGATAGGTAGATAGATAGATAGATAGAGAGATAGATAGATAGATAGATAGACAGATAGATAGATAGATAGATAGATAGATAGATAGATAGATAGATAGATAGATAGATAGATAGATAGATAGATAGATAGATAGATAGATAGATGGATAGATGGTTAGATGGATAGATGGATGGATAGATAGATAGATAGATAGATAGATCGATAGATCGATAGATCGATAGATCGATAGATAGATAGATAGATAGATAGATATATATATAGATAGATAGATAGATAGATAGATAGATAGATAGATAGATAGATAGATAGATAGATAGATAGATAGATAGATAGATAGATAGATAGATAGATAGATAGATAGATAGATAGATAGATAGATAGATAGATAGATAGATTGATAGATAGATAGATAGATAGATACATACATACATACATACATACATACATACATACATACATACATATTGATGGAGATGATTAATCTCCAAAAGACAAGCTACACTTGAATTTAGAACACTTCTATATCAAGAATGGCAAGAAACCTTGATTAACTTTGGAAGTCTTTACCAAATTATCAATCTCTATTACTTTTGTGAGTTATAACTTGACTCCGGAAAGTTTGCTTCACAAAACTCTTCCATTGACTGATGAAATGGTTAAAAGTTTCTTTAAAACTTTGTCAGAACACTCGGATAAGGTTGGTGCAGCTACTACAAGTGAAAGTTCTTCAAAAGAGTTTACAAAATTAGTCATCAAAGCAATGTTTCCACTCTGGTGATTGCTACATCCTGAGTCAATATAGAATACCCTTAAGTCTTCATTTGAAGTTTCACATGTTGCATTCATAATAAGAGTTGAATCTTCTTTTTGATCT
>CM035408.1:28102020-28132020 GCA_020310875.1 Ceratopteris richardii | reverse complement strand
CTCTCTCAGACTTCTTTTCATAGAGTGGTTGCAAGCCATACTTTGGCTTTAATTCTCATCATCTTCAGAATTTTGAAGTTTTCCGTACTTCTTCAACATCCTCTTTCAAGTATCGTTTTGAAGCACAACTTATTAGGAGAGACTTGGGATGCTATTTGGAAAGCGTCTAGACCATCTTCACACACCTACACACACCTACAAATTACTCTTTGAACCTCCAGATAAGTTTCTTGTTAATTTATATGCATGGTTGCTCTCTTTTTGCATCATATTACATATAGGACATGCAATTTTGCATAGCACCTACACTATACGCATAGGTAAAACATGGATTCATATTGTACGGTGCATATATTCTTCTTTGCAAGGACAAATAAGTATTTCCTTGCAGGTTGAAGAGGAGAAAAATCTAAATTATCAAGGTGTGTAATCCCCTTTCAGTCTATTTGTAGATACATTATGCCTATCTTCACCGATATCACGGAAATAGCTTGTTGTATTTTTTCGGTTTTCAAAATTGTACCGTTATGTTGCCAAAATTTTTAGCAAATTAGTATGCATATGCATTCAAGTATAAATTCATGTTGGAAAATTGACTGCTACTAATCATTCATGATTTTCCAAAAGCCTTGCTTATCATTCATATTCACATTAAATACTAGTTTTCGAGTTCCATGCATGCTTTTTTACATAGGACATGTGAGTGGCCATCCATGTCTATTTTATTCTTATCAACTGAGGTCAATTGCTCGTCAATTGGGAGGCAAGTTATACTTTATGGAATATTGGAAAGTTAAATGGATTTTAATGCCTTAACCTCTTTAATGTGTTTCGTGTTTTGATGTAGTAGGTGAAGATCCATGAGGGTGTGAATGGGCATTAGAAAATACTTATTTTTAGAAGATTATATTTTTAGTTATTTTTGTAAATAAAGCAAAAGAACATTACTTAAAGCATGTCCCGCATGTATCTTCTACTCAGGATGTAATATGAATTACCCATAAATACACATGCTCTGATAGACTGGTCCATCAGAGTATGTGGTGGGGGGAGATTGTACCCAATCTGGTATCGTCTCTTGTCCCTTTCTATTCTCTGAGTACTTTTGTGTGATTTTGTTCTCGTACTATCCTCTACATTAGGAAAAAAGGTGAACCCTGCATGGGCCTTTTAGCTTAAAGAGTGATTAGTGATGGACCAATGAGAAGAGGGTGGTGGCCACAATCTAGTACCTCAATCACATAGAGTAGGCCCAGGATTCCCTTGTTTTTTAGTGGTCAAATCTTCCAAAAAAACTATGGAATCATGGTTTTCCAGGTGTGGGTGGTATGAGAGAGTAAGCAAATCAATCGTTACCCTTTGATGCCTTAAACGATCCAATGGTCCACATCTTTTTGGAAAAGTCAAGGCGGGAATGATTATTGGCCCTTGGATTCCCCGTCAATCGTGTGGTAGATGATCAAATCCGTTGGGAGAAGGCGCTTAGAAATATGAACCATTAGATTTGCTCATCATTGAATGGCCTAAATGATGGTAGATTTGAATTCAGGGCGCTTCATTCTCAGCCATGGGATCGTGGCCCAAATCCTACGGACCAAATTACTCCCTGAAAATCTCAAGGCGCATTTGCATGTGATCCATTCGATGGAGGCATGATCGAACGGCTTGTATTGTTGCACACCAAAGATCAGCGCCATTTGCGGTAGTCCATTCGATCTGACACGCATCCGATGGCCTACGCTTCTGCAGAGATGTAAGACAGACTTGAATTCGAATTCTTGTCCCCACTGCCATGCGAATTCACTACTGCCATGGATCTAAAAGATCCAATGGCTAGAATTTGTGTTTGTTCTCCATTCAAAAAGGGACATGTATGAAATATTTTTTTATTTAGGAATACCACTAGTGGTTTATTGTGTCCCCTTAAACTCCCACAAGATTAATTTTAATCCCTGAAAATTAGGGATCCTTACAAGGCCCATGCAAGGCTCACTTTTTCCCCTAATGACGTATGTGCTTCTTCGGGATCCAAAGGGCAACAGATAGATAGATAGATAGATAGATAGATAGATAGACAGATACATAGACAGATAGATAAATAGATAGATAGACAAATAGATAGATAGATAGACAGATAGATAGATAGATAGATAGATAGATAGATAGATAGATAGATAGATAGATAGATAGATAAATAGATAGATAGATAGATAGATAGATAAATAGATAGATAGATAGATAGATAGATAGATAGATAGATGGATAGATAGATAGATAGATAGATAGGTAGGTAGGTAGATAGATAGACAGATAGATAGATGGATGGTCAGATGGATGGGTGGATAGCTTAATAGATAGACGGTCAGATAGATAGATAGATAGATAGATAGATAGATAGATAGATAGATAGATAGATAGATAGGTAGTCTACAAGTTGGTTTGCAATTATATGGAGTCGATACTATGTCATTGGTTCTTCCATACTTTATCAGGGTTTGTAACTTACTCATTGTCTGACCACGATGATGGAGTAGAATAGAATTAGGCATAAGCATAAATGTCATGTGCCTTGGATCTTACTCGTCATATACTTAGCTGCTAATTATGGATGTAAGACAAATACAAATTGAATTGATTTGTAGAAGAACGGAGTAAATAGGATGCGAATGTGTTGTATTACTATCGAATGTTGTTACAGATTCAGCACTAAATCAACCCTTCATGCTTAGATCTCCATAGAATGCCTTTCTAACACAGAGTATAGTTAAATGAAACAACTGTGTAACCGCAAGGTAAGTGTGATTTCATCCATAAAATTCTTCCTCGGGCCTTGATGATACTACAAAGACAAACTCGTTCAAAGCACCTATGAAGTGTCTAATTTGTCCCCATTGCTTCACAAGATTCTTGTAGCCTAAAGACATGAAGCAAGGATGAAGACAACGAGTGTGGTACAGAAGAAGAAGAGGTTGAGCGAGTTGAACCCAACACGTGGTCATGGGAGTGGTTGCCTCTAATGCTAATCTTCCATAGTGCTGCCACCTTGCATGTCCTCGACACCACATGGTCCCTTGATGACGAATTGGTACCCTACGTGCGGACTTCTCAACCTGTGAGCATTCTCCACTTCTTGAGTGCTTAGCTTTCGGATATCTCAGAAAGCACTCATTAATCACCAACCCCATGTGTTATGGTAAATAAAATGAGAAACATGCTAAAGGTCTTCTAATCTTGATATCTGTGTTTGGGCACTCGCAAAAGTGTGGAAAAAAATGTGTAAATTCATGAGAAACGTTTTCTCGCATCTAGTGTTTCTAAAGAGTTAGTAGACTTATTTCCGTTCAAAGGGACTCTATTTGAGAAACTTAAACATTCACTGAGATTCGAGGGAAACCGAAGCAGCTCAATGTAATCAATCTATACTAAATCTCTATGTATCATGAAACTGACATTAAATCATTAAACTGACTCGAATGGGCTTGAAGACTAACATCAGTTGTCTAGTGTTCAATCAATCAAGGTTGTCTCATTTCTTTAGCCCTGCTTGAACATCTTTTGCATCACTTAAAGGTCGAGAGTTAACCTCTCAGAAATGTTTTTTATAACACTTCATGAAATCTGCCTCGCAATTTTGCATGGATCAAGATTTTGAGAAGCTAGTCTTTGGCGAAATATTTTGCCTCTTACGCATCTTCATGGGTTTTGCGCTTACTATGGGTTTTGCCTCTTAGGCATCTTCATGGGTTTTCTACACTTCATGTTGACTTCGAAGGATGAAATTTGATATTCTCCTGGCATATCATAAGATCATATCACAAGATCTTATCACAAGATCATCGCCTCGTAGAAATATCAAGAAAATGGTTTCTTTTCAGATTTTAGAGAAGAAAATGATTATCTGTACGCTTTCTGAGACTTTGATGTATACTCTGCTCATTAAGTTAAATCTAAGTATCGTTTCTCTAAGCAAACGTGCAATAAAGCATTCAGCTACAATTTACTTTTATCAAAGTACTCAAAAGGCAGAGCAGTTCCTCTCTCATCCTACACATCACCAACTAAAGTTCTTCTTGGAATACCAAATGTCTTCGCATCTTTTAAAGCTTACTTCACATCAAGAAGATAACACCTGTACGATCTTAACATGTCGACCATCCGTCTCGATGAAAAGTCATAAAACACAGAAAATGAGGCTTCTCCATGGAGATACAGCTTCGCATTTTCCGAGTAATGTAAGATCTTCCTTTTCTCGTTTTATAAACAGTTGTAATCCTCTCACATGGTGCTTCATCCTTTATCACGTGTTTTCATGCCTAACTTTTGATGCATCAATGATCTCCCCATGTGTTTTACGAAAAGATAGAAATGTCATGATTTTTTATCCATTTCATTTGCTCGTACCTCTCCCGCAAAGCTTCTATACATTTTCTCCTTTCACGTGTTCTATATATATATTCTCTGTTTGTGTATGTTTGATTACAATCCTCTCTCTCTCCATATATATATATATATATATATATATATATATATATATATATATATATATATATATATATAGAGAGAGAGAGAGAGAGAGAGAGAGAGAGAGAGAGAGAGTGTAAGCAAAGGAGATTATTTTTAAATCTTTGGTTAACACAATTTTAACCATAAACGTTCGTAACAATACCTTCTACTAACTAGCCAATATGCTTGATAATTGGCTGACAAGTATTGAAACGCACCGAAGATGAAGTAACTATATTGATGCAGGATTATACAATTGAAAAATAAAGATCATGTTCGAAATAGATCAATGGAATTATAAGCTATCTTGTATATGCATATGGTATGGTCTCTTATGCAAAGTGTCACAATGTTTCTTCTGTGACAGATAGTGCATGGGGTAATTCCCAATGCATTAATGCAGACCAAATATCATCAAATAACCCCTTCAAGCTTAGAATGAGCTTTTCTACAAATATGCAGTAATTATAAATGTTCAGACAATTGTAAACATAAAAAATTTAGAGGTGCTAAAACAATAATATAAGTTCTTTCAAGCTTCTTTAAATTAGAAAACATTTATCCTTGCGAAGAGCTTTTCATAAATCTACCCACTACCTTATCTTAAGTATTGATATGTATTAGCTTCACTTATCCAGGGATGAATTTCTCATAATGTACTAAAAGTTTCACTAAAGATGATCACCCTTCCACTAATGTAGGCTCTAATGTGTCAAAGTAGATATTCAATGGACATATGCAAAATTACGACCACCACGTGCTAGAGAGACGATTCTCCTCCCAACCATATGCCTTTATATATATCTCTCTCCAAGGCCCTGTATTCTTGGGCAGGTGGAATTCTAATCATCCAAGTGTCAGCTATGTAACTACATGTGCGCCAAGTATCCCACTTAACCAGAGTTAACTCATGTGAATGCTTCTAGAAGGTTCTAGAGCTCTTTGGGAAAAACACTCTTCCCATGTACCCCATGCGGATTGAGCCCAAGACCTCCTCCTTCACATCCTTGAGTCTTAACCACTAGGCTAAGTGGATCACTTGGTTACAAGAGTAAATCACCTTTTAGTAAGTCTAGACTTAAGAAATTTCTTCATACATATGAATGAACAAACGGTATCCAATTTCATATCCATCTAAACTGGCCGGACCCTTAGATCTCTTCCCCCTTGGAAAAATATTTTCATCCTAAAAAATAGAGATATATCTCTACTATAGGCAACCCGTGAGCCTCATGTTCTAAGACTGGAAGAACATGGTCATGTTCTAGAACTAGAAGAACATGTCTCATCTCTGTGGTGGCATCCCTGCCGAAATGATTCAAAACACTGTCTCGCTTTGCACTTTGATAAAAGGGTCAAAGTACAAATTAGTGAATGAATAATAAGAGTGGATCCAAAACATCCTTGGCCAGTTCACAGTTTTTCTAGGTGCAATCTAGGCACAAACATGTGGACTAGGTGGATTCAAATTACTAGTCCATGTCTGGGCGTGACTGATGCATGGACTCAATAACGAAGGTGGGTGGGATTCTTATCCATTTCAAGACTTTGAAAACTCTTAATCTAATTGAATTTGATTTCAAAAACTTCAAGTTTGGTTGTCCCAAACATCGAACTTGGATGTTTGTACAATGGTTTACTCCTATCCAATAGCTACTTGATTTTTTCACCCGACTAGAGGACTACTTTGTCCAAATGAGTTTAAAAATCCTATGTAAAATACAGGAGAAAGTTTACCATTTACTTTGAGTCAACCATACTATAACTTGACCAATTCAAATTCAAAATAAAAACTATCTAACTTACGATACTTTTCTCAAAGACTTGAGCCAAAAGTTCTTGGGAATTGTCAATCTGATGAGCAATTCTTAACTTTTCTATTCTAGAGTATACTGGACTCTCTACGAAATCATTTATGCTATAACTTGAAGCAAACTCAAATAAATAAGTACATTTAGTCTTATTATCGTTTGAAGATTAAAAAGGTTCTTATACAGAACATCTATCTGGGATGTTTAATTTACTTACTTGATTCTAACCGAATAACTCTCGACTTTTGTGAAAAGAATCAGATACCATATCTGAGTCGGATCCAAAAAATTTGAAAAGCAGAAAGAAAGAACTAAAAGTTTATACAACAAATTCAAACTTTTCAAAGATATATAAGCTTTCTATGAGCCAAAGTCTGAATGGCTCAGGACTTTAGCTTCTCAAAGATCTATTTCAACAAGGTATTGAAGCATTTTTTCTATCTTTAAGAGAAATAAGCTAGATTCTCAAAAAGATTCAGAGAAAATCTAAAACATCATCCAACCATAAGATACTAATATGGTATCCAACCTCAATGTGTTGATCTAGTGACATTCTATTGATGAGTATTTACTCAAATAATGCTTTACTTGAGACTAACTTTAGGTCATATTCAATCTTCCTAACTCCTTAGTGGGAATGCAATTCTTGTGCATTTCTTTGCGTCAAACGATTTACCAAGTTACACTAGGAACTTGGTGGTTGACTTAGTGAGTCTATTCCGTAGTTGAAAGGATCTTTTCAATGTAAAAATCCACTTCTTCAAAAATTTATTAAATATTTTTGAATCAACACTTTATATTGAAGTGTTTCTTTATTCAAATAAGAGCAAATATATACCTTTGTTTGAAAAAGAAGATCTTGGAAGTTACTTACTTCATATCCTTTGCTTCCTTGATCTTGAAGTATCTCTGCTTTTATCGTCCTTGAATTTAAACTTCTTCTTTGAAGTTTGCATTTTTTGGAGGATTAGATCTAACTTCAAGATTTATTCTATGACTAAAAGATAATAATCATCTCACGGTCTGATGTCTCATACGATCTTTCCTACATCAATCCGAGTATAAAATCTGGTGTCCTATACCACCCTATTTTATACTCACATTGATGTGTGAGTGAATTTTATCCAATTCTAAACATCTCTTGATAAAGAACCTTCTTGCTTTAATTCTTTATGAGAATTTTAAAGTTTCAGGCCTTATCTCTAACTAGATTTTTCTAGGTTTTGATTCGTTCACATATCATCTCACAATCACATGCTTTGCCTTGGAAACTTGAAAACCTCTTGATAGAATATCTATTCCTCTTTGCTAGGTTTTCAAATAAAAACCAGTTAGAATTCCAAGTACTTGCATTTTCACAGATTCAAGTTCAATTGGTTGATTCTTGACCAATTTGTAGTGACAAGAGCTTTTGACTTCTTGTCTTTAGATTCCTTTCTTAGTTAGGTTTTAGGTACCTTATATCCTGGCCAGGACTTTATAGGAATATCTCTACTACATAAGTCTAAGCACCCACTCATGCTTTCTCAATTTGTACCGAAATTCCCTTTGAAGATAGGCAAACATTATGTTTTACCTTCCACATACTTAAGTACTGTCTTCATGGTTGCAGACTACATTCTTGGAATTCCTTCACTCTGTTCAGACTTGAAACAACTTACTCTTTTCACAATTTTCCATTGGATAAATGGAACCTGAGTGAACAATTCCCAAAAGGAATTTTATTGCCAATACCTAGGCAAACTTCAGAGTAGTTCCAATCACATGTTCTTGGACAATCATGGCCAAGCTTGACCAAGTCTGGTTGACCTTGCGACTAGAATAAAGACTTAGTCTTTATAATTAAGATCTTTTAAACTAACAAAAGCATCTTTGATTACCCATGGGTTTTTTAGGGATCTTTCCCTCAACTAAAGTCCATGCATACAGTGATGCCTCTCAGACTCTAAAGCTAAGAATCTTTGATACATCTTTAGGTTATATCATTATTTGGACTTAAGTACCGATATTGGTGGTTTGCGAATTGTTGGGAACTACTTGCTATTAAACTTACTTGAAAGATTCTAGTCTCACATCTAGGGAGATTTTTTTTTTCTTTCAAGAACCTTAGATTCCTGACAAGCAATCAAGTAATACTAAGCCAATGATTCATCTTGGAATCTTTTGCTTTACTAAAATAATATTTTTAAAAGAAATCTTGACTTTTGGACAAACAATAAAGCTTTAAGTCTTGGTCTTATCCAAAAGATATTCTTTTTAACCAATGAAATAGTTAATTTTTAGGCAATGAAATAGTTGACTAGACTATTTCCTTTATTGACTTATCTTTAGGAAGTAGATTAATTTCCAAAGATTACTTTGATATATCTTTTAGGAAATATCTTTATTCCCAAAGGTTATTTTGACTTGGGTTACTTCTTTAAGCCCTAATTAGCTTTAAAAAACCAAGCATAATTTTTCTCATTCTTACAAAAGTGCATAATAAAGTTTCCATACTTTTTGAAAACTTTGCATCTTGACTAGAGATGCAATCATGGAACCTAGAATCCAACTATTGAACACTAAAGTTCAAGTGATGCTTAAAGTTTATTCACCTCTTTGCGGTTCATCACTCGTCCGAATGAAATCAAAGAACTTCAAAAGTTCCATGAATTTTTCAAATTTGGAACATATCAACTATCCTTTGAACTTGAAAGTTCAATTGAGTTAAGTTTGAATTGATTTTATTTGATTCTTATCACATCTTGGAATAGAATCAGATAGATCTTACAAAGGAAACTTTATTAACCTGCTTAGATGCATGATTTCTTAAATCCAAGCTAACGATTATATCTATGGTTGTCATTCAGACTCTCTAAGTTTTCTCCTAAACTTAGAGCCATCATGGAAATTTTTCAGGTATCCCTATTTTCTTGCCATTCCAATGAGCAAGAAAATTGAAGACTTGACTTTCAAAAGGTCTACTTTTCCTAATCAAGACTCCTAATTTGTGATACCTAGGTATCACGTTTGAGAAAAACAAACTAGCTACTTTAGTTAGATCGCAGTGAGGAGCCTTGCAACTACCTAGTTTGCTGTTTTTCCTACCTATCTAAGTCGAGTTAGAAAAAAAAAGATAACGAAAGTATAAGTATTCAACTACTTAACAAACAGTAATGCATATGTAAATGCATGTTCTTGCATGCAAATGCATGTGAGTGCATACATGTAGCATGCTCTACTCAGAGAAGCTATTGATCACACCACATATCTATGGAAGCTATTGGAAGCACCATGGCATTATGCAAAGCCAAAAGTTGTCCTCTCCATTTGGTAGAAATATGGTATTTATGATGCTCTTTATTCTCTGTGTGCTGAGCCGACATACGTTCATAGATTGTAAGTTTTGAGCATAATTTTGAAATTTACTCAAGGTTTTCTACCACTTCATCCTTCGTCAAAGATATTCTTGGTTCGTGATTCAGATTTGATTTTTCTCTGGTTTATTTTGAGAACAGGAACATTTTTCTTATTGCATGATAATTCTAAAATCTCTCTCTCTCTTTCTCTCTCTCTCTCTCTCTCTCTCTCTATATATATATATATATATATATATATATATATATATATATATATATATATATATATATATATGCGCGCGCGCGCCTTTCCGACTTGAAAAGAACCGGTTTGAAATGTATTAAGCTTACCGGGGATGCTGTAGACTACGACCATAACATGAATTCTGTTATGCATTTGGATAATATCACAAGATCTTCGAGTTGTAAAAATATCAAGAATATTGTTTCTTTTCAAATTTTACAAAAAAAAAAAAGATTATCTGTACGCTTTCTGAGACTTTGATGTATACTGTGTTCACTAAATACGGTTCTCTTCTCGAAAAAGTCGTATCTAACAATTTCGTTTCTGTAAGCAAACATCCAATAAATTATTCAGTTACAATTTACTTTTATCAAAGTACTCAAAAAGTATAGCAGTTCCTCTCTCATCACTACCTATGACATGTTTATATTAATTCATCCTACACATCACCAAATAAAGTTCTACTGGGAATACTAAAAGTCCTCGTCTCCCCCTTTTCTTTTCTACAGAAGGTTCGCATCTTTTAAAGCTTACTTCACATCTAGAAGATAACATGTGTCAACCATCCGTCTCGATGAAAGTCAGAAAACACAGAAAATGAGGCTTCTCCATCCTTTATCACGTGTTCTCGTGCCTTAACTTTTGATGGACCAATGATTTCCCCATATGTTTTAAAATAAGACAGAAATATTATTTGCTCGTACCTCTCCCGCAAAGCTTCTATACATTTTCTCTTTTCACATGTTCTACTTATAATCTCTATTTATGTATGTTTGATTAAAATTCTCTCTCTCTCTCTCTCTCTCTCTATATATATATATATATATATATATATATATATATATATATATATATATATATATATATATATATATATAACACTTCAAGAATTTGTATATGCATATCCTATGATTTCTTATGCTACGTGTCATAATGTTTCTTCTGTAACAGATAGTGCATGGTGTAATTCCAAATACATTAGTGCTTTGTGGGATATAGGGGACCTCAATGGCACTAAGCCTATTCATTGTATATTTGTTCTTTTATTAAATGAAGCGTGTGCGCGTTTCTACAAAAATGAAATAATTACAAATGTTTACACAATTATAAATATAAAAAAATTAGAGGTGCGAAAAAATAATGTGAGTTCTTTAAAGCTTCTTTAAAATAGATAACATTTATCCTTGCGAAGAGCTTTTCATAAATATGCCCAACACCTTATATTAAGTATTGATATGTATTAGCCTCACTTATCCATGGATAAATTGCTCACCTTTCCACTCATTTCTCATGTGTTAAAGTAAGTTGATTGAATAGTACCTCTTGATTCAGTTTTTCTACTTGACCTATGAAAACACCACACTTGGAAATGGGTTGCATCTTATTAGTCTATGAAAACGCTACACTTGGAAATGGGTTGCATCTTATTAGTCTATGAAAACGCTACACTTGGAAATGGTATTGAAAATCCACTCGTTGAAGTTCAATCCATTTCATTCCCCTATGCATGCATCTAAGTGCTTAAATTCAACCACTAAGAGGGTTCCGAAATGTAGATATATGACTATAATCATCACATAAAAAATCAAGCTTCAAACCATATTTCTATATTCATTTCAATCATTAAAATATTTTCCATCATCTATAAACTAAATACAAGAATCAAATGGCATACCAATATGCTAACAAAACGTCACGCCTAATCCTTCTAGAATTTCTAACATGTAATTATCTTGTATCATCAAAATTCCATATTTCATTAAGATTACTTTAAATCTAAATAAATATATCTGATTTCCCAAATCAGACATCAGAATATTAGTTTTTAGTTGTTTATAAATAACAAAAAATTGATTTTGATCACGTCTAGTGATGATAAAGTGATCCAATGTATGAATCAGCATTCCCTTTTACAAAATCCATGAACCAAAGATCCAATACCTTTTTGATGAATCCTTAAAACCATTCTTTTCGTGATTATTTAAAGCCAAAAAGAGCTTTCTTAAATTTTCAGGCATAATGAGGGTATGTTGTGTGCATGTGATCTTTTATTTGCTATATGTGAACTTCTTTGTGCAATATTCCATTCATGAGTGCATCCTTAATCCCGATTGTCATCTTGTAATGAAACCTGTAATGAGTCTCATCTTTGGAGGTAGAATAGGCATTCCATCATAATCCAAATTAAATGAAAAGGAACAATTTAATCATTTGTACAATATTTCTAAGAGAGAAAAATAAATGATGTTTATCCAAGAAAAAAACAGAAACATTGTGCTTTGATCACTCACTCCGTGCATGCTTGATTGAAAAGCGACTCGATGAGCCCGAGAACAAACATCAATCTCTCTCTAATCTCTCTACATATTTCTCTCACTTACTCTCTCTCTTTCTTTGTCTCCAGCTCTTTTTATTTCATTTTCAACTTCTCTAGAAAGCTTGACCAACCACAAATTATGGCTAATTGATGTAACTACATTCAAATGTGTTTTTGCGTATTCTAAATTGTGTTTTTATCCTATATATATATATATATATATATATATATATATATATATATATATATATATATATATATATATATATATATGCGCACAAAAATAAATTAAAACATTAATATACACACATGCATATACGCATATTGCATACACACATAATTTTTAAATACATTGACATGCATAAATAATACACATAATATGCATACACACACACACACACACACACACACACACACACATATATATATATATATATATATATATATATATATATATATATATATATATATATATATATATATATATATGTGTGTGTGTGTGTGTGTATATATATATATGTATATTACAAAAATACATACATACATACATACATACATATATCCATCCATCCATACATACATAAAAACATACATATAGACATACATGCATGCATACATACATAAATACATGCAAACTTGCATACATAAATACATGCAAAATTGCATACATAAATATATACATACATGCAAACATACATACATTCATACAAATAAATGCATACACACACAAGCAATGGTTCACTTTTATAGTTCAACAATCAAAGGTACCCCTACTACATTTTATTTGGTGTTGAAGTTTTATTGCATTCAAGTGTCCTATTAAGATAATGTTTTCTCTTTTGTGCAGACTGTAATGTTAAGTTAAAGTTCATACTAAAGCTTGATGAGTGTCAAATCATAAAGGGTCGGCGACTAGAAAGGTCGAGCGTGATGCTAATGAATGAAGTTATGGACCATGCAATGAGTGATGAAACTTTAGGAGGGAGGGACCATTTGACTTACAATGTGCAATCAGAGAGAGATATCTGGTGGTTAGGTGCTATAGAAGTTCCCAAAGAAATAAACAATGTTATTTTGTGGATATTTAGAAGGACTCCATGGATTACGGAAGTAATCTCTTCTCAAATGCATGGGCAAAAGCTTTTTGTAGATTATATAGGTGATTTTGAGGTAGAATGGCATTTGGGTGGAGACCTTAAGAGTATAAAATGCATGTTAGGTTGTAAACAATGAGCATCTTCTCTTTATCCTTGCCCATATTGTACACAAGGTTACAAAGGATCTAAGAGATAGTCTAAACCTGCAAGGGCATTGATGAGAGTTGATGACTGTGAAGAAATTGATGAAACAGACTCATCGAATCATAGGGAATGAGAGATATCACTTTTGAGGTGTCCAATGTTACAGGAACCAACTCATGATAAAATAAGCAATGATTCGAACCCCATTAATCCATTTCCATTAGTCAATGTTCACTTTTGTACTTTGCATGCATTCATGAGGATCTTTGATAGGCTTTTGAATCCCCATGTTGAATATGCATTTGCAATGAAACCACTAGAGAGGTCTACAATAGCAATCCAAAAAATAGAAGATCTTTTCAATTCTATAGGTTGTCTTGGTGGCCACGTATCTTTAGTTGTTAAGAAGTATGGTGAGTCTCAAGAGATTTTACAACAAGTTTCAATGACTAGGAAGAAGGCAAGATGTTTCTTTAAAAGAGATGTGAATAGTCAAGATGATGGGAAACGGGAGTTTTGGAAGGACCTTTGTTCAATTACAACAGACAATGATAGCCAGGTTGATCTCATTAACAAGCGAAAGAAGGTTTGGTCATCGTTCGATCAATTGTTACATTTGATGTGTTTGGTTTCCACTAATGCTTCACAACAAGAATTATTCCAAGTGACTTTGAAGAAGTTTACACAGTCATTCAACTTATCTTGGGGAGAAAGTTTCGCTTACATTTTTTTATTTGGTCTTAAACACTATGTGTATATATTATTGACCAGATCATAGCATATTCTTTTTGCACATGGAGCATGTTTTATAAATCGATATGGTTCACTCGAGATTTTTAGTACACAAGGAATGGAGAAGTCACATTACAGGGCTAGAGGTGTTTACTTTAAAAACACTCGTCATGGGGGTGGTCTACTCCAATCAATTTATTTAGAAGAAATGTTCAATTGGTTTTTTCATGCGACATTCGCTAGGAAATATGTAATGGAACAAGCATGTGAGTCACCAATAGCAAAGATTACACGAAAGCTACAACATGATATTACAAGAGAGAAGTGGATGTCATCGTTAGGACCCGTACATCATGCCCAATGGCGTGCACAAAGAGTCCGCGAGGGTTCTGCTTGGAAATAGTTTCCAAACTCTTAAAATGCATTATTCTTTTCAAGGTTTTTATAACTCCTTTCACTTCAAATAATATTTTAGTGTTTTTGTGAATATACTTTTAATGTCTTAAAACTAATTTTTATCCATTTAAATGTGAACAGGACAATTCTTAAGTGAAAGCCTATAAATAGAGGTTTCCTTCCTCATTTTACCACTTTACAACCTAAGAGAATGGCACGCACAAAGCAGACTGCTAGAAAGGATCATGTCGTCTACCCTAGCCATGTGTAAGGTACTCGGCGCCCAACATGGATCACACCCCACAAGAAGAGTCGAACCACAAGCCACTCTTCTAGACAAAACTCGGGTGCAGGGACACAGTCTAGTAGCATTCCATCGCAGGGGGATGAAGCTTCACAACAGAGAGATGTATCACAAGAAATAAATTATTCCCCTCCTGCATCTGATGATGAGCCCCTAGTCAGGGCACCACTCAAGGAAAGGCCCAAACAACGAGGACATAGGCAAGTTGTGATTGAGACATCAAATTTATCGAGTTCCTTAGATGAAGAAAGTATAAACGAGCCACCATGGAACAATGATGATATCCCCGTGAATCATCGAGTAACCCAAGGAGGCAAGACACTCCCCCCAGGACAAGGACAAAGACCAGCCGATTAAGAAAGAGAGCAAGGTCGGACAAAGGAAGTAAATGATGAGCCAGGACCATCTAGGCGTGCTCCAAGAAGAAAGAAGAACTATCAACCACATCGTAGACCACAACGACCACAACCCAACACCCCCCCAAATGCAAGAGCACCACAAAGGCGCATAAAGAAAACCAGAGCCTTTGCAGAGACTCGACACTATCAAAAGTTGGTGGAGCGTCTTATTCCACGAAGGTCATTTGCAAGAGTTGTGAAGGAAGAGATCCAACACTATTGCGCTGGAATTCGTATCCAAGGGATACCATTGAAGCCCTCCAAGAAGCTACAGACGCGTATCTTGTATCAATGTTGGAGGACTCTAACCTGTGTGCCATCCATGCAAAGAGAGTGACAATACAACGTAAAGATTTGTAGCTAGCTAGGAGAATTAGAGGGAATAACCCTTAAAAAAATTTTTACTTCGTTGTTTGGAGAACCTTATGTATATCCCATATGATGAATATTTTGTAAATCCCAAACAAAATCCCAAATGATGAATATAATCTTTGTCTTCTTATATTTGCTCTCCCAAGTGTTTATCTCTTAGTGTACATGTTTTGAAGTTTATTTCTCCTATGTTTCTATGTGTCTTTTTCCAGTACCTCTTTGAAGTGTTTTTCATAGTTGTATCATTATTTTTTCTGTACTTCTTGTAAGTGGTGATGCTATTTAATGCATTTCATGGCTTAGAAATGCCAAAAAAAGGCCTGCCACAAAAACGGGGGGATGGGCCCTGCAAAAGTTTTGCATGGCCTATCCCCGTGTTTCTGTGGCAGGCCTTTTTTTGGCATTTCCAAGCCATGAAAACACATGCCATGCACATTGGGGCATATAATTGGCCTTAGATAGAGTGCACTGCATGCTAACCCTCTGACCAATAGCTAAACAATGTTTATGAACATACATGTACTTATTTACTGCTGCATGCTTATATGCACCCACAGGAGTCTTAACTTTCTCTAATTATTGCACATTAGATTGCTCTTCCACAATTCCCCAAGTGAAGGTGCTAATTTAGGGACATAGAATTGCAATATAGGGAACCTAGTGCATAGGATGGCCAAGGAATGCAAAAAAAAGGCCTGCCACAGAAACGCAGGGATGGGCCCTACAAAACTTTTGCAGGGTCCATGCCCGCATTTTTGTGGCAGGCCTTTTTTTTTGCATTCCTAGGCCATCCCATGTATTGTTGGCAACAAAAATAACAAGATTGAATGGAAAAAGACTAATTACAGTATGCAAAAATTAAGACATTGTCAAAAACATAAAGACTACACATGGAAATCGGAAAAACGTATTATAAAGTTTTTACAATTGGCTCTTGGCCTTGAGCCTCTCCACTACATTCTTTCTTCTCTAAAAAGACAGTCGCAATTGGTAAGTCAAAACTGATTGGGATATTAACTGAGGGTCTGTCAATCCAACACCTAAAGCTATTCCTATTTGACCTAATATTTTTCCTCTAAAGTTAACTCCTAGGGCAATAAGGGCAAGGGACTTCCTAACTAAAAATATACAATTGGTCCCTTGCATCATTGTAGATAGGCACAAAACTTTGCTCAAGGCCTTTAGACACCAAGTCATGAATTGTCCTTGAGGGGAAAAGTCCTTGTGGATTATGACAAAATCTTCCTTTGGCAATTTTCCAATGTAATGTGCCAAGGAAGAGCCATGGCCCCGGGAAACTCGATCATTACCACCACTCCTTGCTGCAAATTTATCCACTTCAATTGTTTCCTGCACATAGACAATCATAAAATTAAATAGATACATCTTGTATGAGTATGAGACAATCATAAATGTCATTAGGGACTTACATCTTGAAGCCTATCTTCATCCTCTCCTCTTCCCATTGCATCTGGTGGAATCAATGAATGGGCCATGACACTTTGCTCCACAACAGAGGATGTTGGAATCTTCTTCTCCAAAATCCTTTCCCTTGCTGTGGCCAGATCTTCTTCAGTGGCATCTTGGTTGGCATGGCTCAAAATATCTTCACACACAAATGCAATGGTGTCCGCAACTGAATCACCAAGTGGAATTGTTGCCTTTTCGATAATGTCAGAACTGTTGTCCATGGGAACATCCGAGGTTGAGCAGAAAATACTAAGGCATTCGTCGAGGTGTAGATTGCATGCCTTCTCAATATCGTGCAGGAACAAAAATTCCTCTCCGTCGACAAGTACAAATGCAAAAAATTCCATCTCTACCTCTGATAGAGTGGGTTCCACGGGGTCTAAGTTGGAGGGTGGACTATTCTGTGTACTGGCTTCCTTTAATTTGTCCACTACTCCTTGAGGGAATTCTCTGGAAATTTTCTGAATCTCTTCTAATAAACTGAGAGATTGTGTCTGGGGTTCCTTCTTGTCATCTACAAAACCCCTAGTAACAAGATGGGGTAGGTCCATGGGTGAAGGTTTGGGCTCCTCATTGACAAAAAAGATGGTTGTTGCTACGTAGGAAAGATATTTTCTTCTCATTTTCCTTTTCTTATTTAATTGTTTAATTAAGGGCACTATGTCATCTAACAGGTGCCTTGAACCCTCAGCAATAGCCATGAAGCGCTTTAAGCACTTCGCAAACGCCTCATCTCCTTTATGAATGTAGAAAAGCAAGTCACAGGGGACCCATTTACACTCATATGCTGGAATATCTATGACATATCTTAATATATAGAATTCCATAAAATCTCTGATCTCATCGATCACATCGGAGTTCATGACTAGTGTCCCTTGAAGATTAGGGACTCTACAGACTAGGTCATAGAAAACCGTACGACCATTGTAGTCTGTAGTATCCAAAAATTCCATAAATAGATCTCGAGGAGATTTCATGGGAGTGGAAGTGCTAGCAGCCATTATTTGCGCGTGAGAATTCTACTAGCTTGTCTGTGCTTCCTAGTTCTTTCAGAGTGCAAATGTGAGAAATGACCAAATAGAACCCATTTTTATAGCAGTTTCAAGTTTTTAAACTGAATGGGCCCACTTTTAAAAGTATAGAATAAATCAGTGCAAGTTCAAAAAATGTGTTTCTGATGACAAAATAATGCACATAAAAAAACATGAGCAACCACATTTCAAAGTAATGAACAAACTTTTGACATTCCAAAAGTTTTGAAATTACCATTGCAGAGAAGAAGGTATATAGAATATCTAACATGAATCCATTGTCCTACTCTTTACAAGGTTCTTGAAAGTGCAAAAACCATGAGATAGAATGGCTAGGGCCCTAGAAGTGACATTATCAGGTTGCAAAAGAACTATGACAATGAGAGTTCTGTTCCATCTTTGCTCCAATCTACGGGGACTTTCATTTTGTATTCCATTCTTCTGCCCACTTGTAATCAATTTACAAGAAATTGAAGTCATTAAAGTAAAATAAACAATAATGAAAAGATTACTTTAACAAAAGCACAAAACATTTCTCACCTTGTGTCCTTGAATTTTGAATTTGGGTTGAGTTAGTCCTTCAAACCCCATAATCATCAAGTGTTCTCTCAGATTAGCCAAGGTCCAATGATTATTCACTAAAATAGTTTTTGTTTCATTATTGGGCAATCTAAGCTTTATTTCAAATGAATGTAAAGATCCATCTGAACTTTGAAATGGTATCCATTTGCCAAGTTTTCACATCCAACGATCATAGTAGAATCTGATGTATAATGAAGTACGTTGTTTCAAATATCAAAATCCTATACCTGTTTCACCTATTTTACAAAGATATTTATCACCTTTTGCAATTTCTTCTATCAAACCCCAATTTTCACCAAGAAGACTTTCGACTTGCTCATATGTGATATTTGTACACATGAACATGGTGGAAGTCTCTTGGAATCAGAATCCTTGGAATAAATATATAAAACAATGAATGGGAAAAGACGAGTGCAAACCTACAGACCTAGACACTTTTGTGAATTTCAAAGAGTTATGTATATCCATTACCATAGCAATCCAAAAAATAGAAGATCTTTTGAATTCTATAGGTTGTCTTGGTAGCTCCCACAACCCCGTTTTCACGGTTTAGGCTCTTCCCGTTTCACTCGCCGTTACTGAGGGAATCGCTTTTGCTTTCTTATCCTCCGGCTACTAAGATGTTTCAGTTCTTTTGAATTCTATAGGTTGTCTTGGTAGCCATGTATCTTTAGTTGTTAAGAAGTATGGTGAGTCTCAAGAGATTTTACAACAAGTTTCAATGACTGGGAAGAAGGCAAGGCGTTTCTTTAAAAGAGATGTGAATAGTCAAGATGATGGGAAATGGGAGCTTTGGAAGGACCTTTGTTCAATTACAACAGACAATGATAGTCAGGTTGATCTCATTAAGCAGCGAAAGAAGGTTTGGTCATCGTTCGATCAATTGTTACATTTGATGTGTTTGGTTTCCACTAATGCTTCACAACGAGAATTATTCCAAGTGACTTTGAAGAAGTTTACATAGTCATTCATCTTATCTTGGGGAGAAAGCAACATTACACATTACATAGTAAGTTTCGCTTACATTTTTTTATTTGGTCTTAAACACTATGTGTATATCTTATTGACCAGATCATAACATATTCTTTTTGCACATGGAGCATATTTTATGAATTGATATGGTTCACTCAAGATTTTTAGTACACAAGGAATGGAGAAGTCACATTAAAGGGCTAGACATGTTTACTTTAAAAACACTCGTCATGGGGGTGGTCTACTCCAATCAATTTATTTAGAAGAAATGTTCAATTGGTTTTTTCGTGCGACATTTGCTAGGAAATATGTAATGGAACAAGCATGTGAGCCACGAATAGAAAAGATTATATGAAAGCTACAACATGATATTGCAAGAGAGAAGTGGATTTCATCGTCAGGACCCATACATCATGCCCAATGGCATGCACAAAGCATCCGTGAGGGTTCTGCTTGGAAATAGTTTCCAAACTCTTAAAATGCATTATTCTTTTCAAGGTTTTTATAACTCCTTTCACTTCAAATAATATTTTAGTGTTTTTATGAATATACTTTTAATGCCTTAAAACTAGTTTTTATCCATTTAAATGTGAACAGGACAATTCTTAAGTGAAAGCCTATAAATAGAGGTGTCCTTCCTCATTTTACCACTTTACAACCTAAGAGAATGGCACGAACAAAGCAGATTGCTAGAAAGGATCATGTCGTCTACCCTAGCCATGTGTAAGGTACTCGACGCCCAACATGGATCACACCCCACAAGAAGCGTCGAACCACAAGCCACTCTTCTAGACAAAACTCGGGTGCAGGGACACAGTCTGGTAGCATTCCATCGCGGGGGGATGAAGCTTCACAAGAGAGAGATGTATCACAAGAAATAAATTATTCCCCTCCCACATCTGATGATGAGCCCCCAGTCAGGACACTACTCAAGGCAAGACCCAAACAACGAGGACATAGGAAAGTTGTGATTGAGACATCAAATTTATTGAGTTCCTCAGATGAAGAAAGTATAAATGAGCCACCATGGAACAATGATGATATCCCCGTGAATCATCGAGTAACACAAGGAGGTAAGACACTCCCCCCAGGACAAGGACAAAGACCAACCGATTAAGAAAGAGAGCAAGGTCGGATAGAGGAAGTAAATGATGAGCCAGGACCATCTAGGCATGCTCCAAGAAGAAAGAAGAACTATCAACCACGTCGTAGACCACAATGACCACGACCCAACATCCCCGCAAATGCAAGAGCACAACAAAGGCGCATAAAGAAAACGAGAGCCTTTGCAGAGACTCGACACTATCAAAAGTCGGTGGAGCGTCTTATTCCATGAAGGTCATTTGCAAGAGTTGTGAAGGAAGAGATGCAACGCTATTGCGCTGGAATTCGTATCCAAGGGATAGCCATTGAAGCCCTCCAAGAAGCTACAGAGGCGTATCTTGTATCAATGTTGGAGGACTCTAACCTGTGTGCCATCCATGCAAAGAGAGTGATAATACAACCTAAAGATTTGAAGCTAGCTAGGAGATTTAGAGGGAATAACCCTTAAACAAATTTTTACTCCCTTGTTTGGAGAACCTTATGTATATCCCATATGATGAATATTTTGTAAATCCCAAATGATGAATATAATCTTTGTCTTTTTATATTTGCTCTCCAAAGTGTTTATCTCTTAGTGTACATGTTTTGAAGTTTATTTCTCCTATGTTTCTAGGTGTCTTTTTCCAGTGCCTCTTTGAAGTGTTTTTCATAGTTGTATCATTCCTTTTTATGTACTTCTTGTAAGTGGTAATGCTATTTAATGTATTTCATGGCTTAGAAATGCCAAAAAAGGCTTGCCACAAAAACGTGGGATGGGCCCTGCAAAAGTTTTGCATGGCCTATCCCAGCGTTTCTGTGGCAGGCCTTTTTTTGGCATTTCCAAGCCATGAAAACACATGCCATGCACATTGGGGCATATAATTGGCCTTAGATAGAGTGCACTGCATGCTAACCCTCTGACCAATAGCTAAACGATGTTTATGAACATACATGTACTTATTTACTACTACATGCTTATATGCACCCAGAGGAGTCTTAACTTTCTCTAATTATTGCACATAAGATTGGTCTTCCACAATTCCCCAAGTGAAGGTGCTAATTTAGGGACATAGACTTGCAATATAGGGAACCTAGTTCATAGGATGGCAAAGAATGCAAAAAAAAAAGGCCTGCCACAGAAACGCAGGGATGGGCCCTACAAAACTTTTGCAGGGCCCATCCCTGCATTTCTGTGGCAGGCATTTTTTTTGCATTCCTAGGCCATCCCATGCATTGTTAGCAACAAAAATAACAAGATTGAATGGAAAAAGACTGATTATAGTATGCAAAAATTAAGACATTGTCAAAAACATAAAGAGTACACATGGAAATTGGAAAAACGTATTATAAAGTTTTTACAATTGGCTCTTGGCCTTGAGCCTCTCCACTACATTCTTTCTTCTCTGAAAAGATAGTGGCAATTGGTAAGTCAAAACTGATTGGGATATTAACTGAGGGTCTGTCAATCCAAGACCTAAAGCTATTCCTATTTGACCTAATATTTTTCCTCTAAAGTTAACTCCTAGGGCAGTAAGGGCAAGGGACTTCCTAACTAGAAATATACAATTGGTCGCTTGCATTATTGTCGATAGGCACAAAACTTTGCTCAAGGCCTTCAGACACCAAGTCATGAAGTGTCCTTGAGGGGAAAAGTCCTTGTGGATTATGAAAAAATCTTCCTTTGGCAATTTTCCAATGTAATGTGCCAAGGAAGAGCCATGGCCCCGGAAACACAATCATGAACACCACTCCTTGCTGCAAATTTATCCACTCCAGTTGTTTCCTGCACATAGACAATCATAAAATTAAATAGACACATCTTGTATGAATATGAGACAATCATAAATGTCATTAGAGACTTACATCTTGAAGCCTATCTTCATCCTCACCTCTTCCCATTGCATCTAGTGGAATCGATGAATGGGCCATGCCACTTTGCTCCACAAGAGGGGATGTTAGAATCTTCTTCTGCAAAATTCTTTCCCTTGCTGCGGCCAAATCTTCTTCAGTGGCATCTTGGTTGGCATGGCTCAAAATATCTTCACACACAAATGCAATGGTGTCCTCAACTGAATCACCAAGTGGAATTGTTGCCTTTTTGATAATGTCAGAACTGTTGTCCATGGGAACATCCGAGGTTGAGCAGAAAATACTAAGGCATTCGTCGAGGCGTAGATCGAATTCCTTCTCAATATCGTGCAGGAACAAAAATTCCTCTCCGTCGACAAGTACAACTGAAAACATTTTCATCTCTACCTCTGGTAGAGTGGGTTCCACAGGGTCTAAGTTGGAGGGTGGACTATTCTGTGTACTGGCTTCCTTTAATTTGTCCACTACTCCTTGAGGAAATTCTCTGGAAACTTTCTGACTCTCTTCTAATAAGTTGAGAGATTCTGTATGGGGTTCCTTCTTGTCATCTACAAAACCCCCAGTAACAAGATGGGGTAGGTCCATGGGTGAAGGTTTGGGCTCCTCATTGACAAAAAATATGGTTGTTGCTATGTAGGAAAGATATTTTCTTTCCATTTTCTTTTTCTTATTTATTTGTTTAATTAAGGGCACCATGTCATCTAACAGGTGCCTTGAACCCTCAGCAATAGCCATGAAACACTTTAAACACTTCGCAAACGCCTCATCTCCTTTATGAATGTAGAAAAGAAGGTCACAGGGGACCCATTTACACTCATATGCTGGAATATCTATGTCATATCTTCATATATAGAATTCCATAAAATCTGTGATCTCATCAATCACATCGGAGTTCATGACTATTGTCCTTTCAAGATTAGGGACTCTACAGACTAGGTCATACAAATCCGTACAACCATTGTAGTCTATAGTATCCAAAAACTCCATGAATAGATCTCGAGGAGATTTCATGGGAGTGGAAGTGCTAGTAGCCATTGCTTGCGCGCGAGAATTCTACTGGCTTGTTCTGTGCTTTCTAGCTCTTTCACAGTGCAAATGTGAGAAATGACCACATAGAACCCATTTTTATAGTAGTTTCAAGTTTTTAAACTGACTGGGCCCACTTTTAAAAGTATAGAATAAATCAGTGCAATTTCAAAAAATGTGTTTCTGATGAAAAAATAATGCACAGAAAAAAACATGAGCAACCACATTTCAAAGTAATGAACAAACTTTTTGACATTCCAAAAGTTTTGAAATTACCATTGCAGAGAAGAAGGTATATACAATATCTAACATGAATCCATTGTCCTACTTTTTACAAGGTTCTTGAAAGTGCAAAAACCATGAGATTGAATGACTAGGGCCCTAGAAGTGACATTATTAGGTTGCAAAAGAACTATGACAATGAGAGTTCTGTTCCATCTTTGCTCCAATCTACAGGGACTTTCATTTTGTATTCCATTCTTCTGCCCACCTATAATCAATTTACAAGAAATTGAAGTTATTAAAGTAAAATAAACAATAATGAAAAGATTACTTTAACAAAAGCACGAAACATTTCTCACCTGGATTGAGTTAGTCCTTCAAACCCCATAATCATCAAGTGTTCTCTCAGATTAGCCAAGGTCCAATGATTATTCACTAAAATAGTTTTTGTTTCATTATTGGGCAATCTAAGCTTTATTTCAAATGAATGTAAAGATCCATCTGAACTTTGAAATGGTATCCATTTGCCAAGTTTGCACATCCAGCGATCATAGTAGAATGTGATGTATAATGAAGTACGTTGCTTCAAATATCAAAATCCTATACCTGTTTCACCTATTTTACAAAGATATTTCTCACCTTTTGCAATTCCTTCTATCAAACCCCAATTTTCACCAAGAAGACTTTCGACTTGCTCATATGTGATATCTTTACACATGAACATGGTGGAAGTCTCTTGGAATGAGAATCCTTGGAATAAATATACAAAACAATGAATGGGAAAAGACCAATGCAAACCTACAGACCTAGACACTTTTGTGAATTTCAAAGAGTTATGTATATCCATTACCATCTTTAGCTTCAAACATGATACGGACCATATATCAGGTTTTGGCTACTCCAAGCTAAGAAGAGAATGTACTTCAATTCTCTCTAACCCTCCAAAACCATTCATTGTAGAGGGTACAACATATCTATGTGTGTAAAAGAAAACTCTATCATGGTAAAGTTGAGCAGGAGATATTTCTAGAAAGACTAGTGCGCCAACATCTGCATGCAATGCCTGGAAAGTACGTGTAAGACTATGAAGTGGTTGCTCTTCCACCAAAGTAGAAGGAAATATATCTGAAACAAACAAAAACATATCTAAATAGTTCAGAAATATTTCCGACATAAGAAAACATAAAATATTGTAGAGTAATCATTACAATTCATAGGATATCTCATTCTACTAGAGTTCCAAGTTTCATAGTTGCCATTGTAAAAACATGTTGTACAATAGCAACCATCACATTGTCTCTGTGCTTCTTGAAGCCAAGTAACTTTCCCTTCCAATGAAGATCTAAGTTTCCATGATCTCTAACTCGATGAGGCTCAACTCTAGAGGGTTGCATGTACACCCATGCACCTTTGGAGTACTCATGTGATAGCCACTGTCCATCTGTGGCTTTGATATTGTGACATCTTAATGTGAGGATTTCATCTTTCGGTTGCCTAGAAGCTTTAGCTGTTGCCATTGAAGCTAAAGGTCTTCAAGCTACAACAATAATTCGAGGTAGCAGATGCAGGTAGGTTGGAGTGTAGAAACAAGAGCTTCAATGGTGTGCTACAGAGTAAAAGTAGTGGGAAAAGATGACTTTTTGGGATCTGAGTATGAAAATGTGAGGTTTAGGAGGGAAATAACTCTTTTTCGAGTATTTTTGAAAAAACCCATTTTTTTTAGCTCAAAACATGCACGGATTTTGAATTTGGGGTCAAAAAGAGTACTTTTGACCCTAAAAAGTAATGGGGGGTCCATTTTCAAGTGTTATGATGAGTTTTTTAAATTTTTAGAAATTTTGAATTTTTGGGCCCAACTGAGTTAAGAGATTCCTTCTCTCTCTAGAGGAAGCTCATTAAATAAGGGAGAAATATGTCCCCTCTTCCCCCTTCAGCCTAGTATTTTATAGGGCAGAGACAGTTGCCACCACCCTCTTCTGATTGGTCCATCACTAATCACTTCTTAATCTAAAAGGCCCATTTAGGGTTCATTTTTTCCCCTAATGTGTACACACACTCACACACACACACATATGTGTGTGTGTATGCATAGATATGTAGGTACATACATGTATGCATACATATGTACATACACAAAGAAACGTGCATACATATATACATATACGCATGATGCACTAAAAATAAAAAATTTCATTAAAGCAAAAATGTATGAGCCAGTCATATACTATTCCCCCCCTCTCGGTCCAAATGGTATTCACTTGCCCAATAGCATGGCTTCAAAGTTCACTCATCTCCTTCTTAGAGTTGGATTAAGTCTATCAAACAATCACATGCCATCCTGTATAGGGGCCAAAAGAAATAGAAGATGTCTAGAGGATTAGAAGGAAGAATGTGTATAAAGAATCTTTTAGATAGAGATTCATCTCAACAAGGGTAACACTCACCTTCACAAAGAGGTTCGATTAGTATGAAAACAATTTTTAGATATGAAGAGGGGACTAGGAGGAAGAATGTCTAGATATAATTTAAAGACTTTTTGGCAAGCAAGGCTCAAAAGCATACTTAATAAATATTAGAAATTCTAAAGAACTAGAAATGCAAAGAATCTCTTCCTCAGAAGATTGACAACAATGTTCTTGGATGCTCCTTAGACAAAGGAAATTCGAAGTTGATTGCCAACCATTTTAAGAAACTTTGCAAGGTTTCTACTCCATTTTTAACTTAGAGGCATGATTGCATGCCCATTATCTTGAGTGTAAATTCAAAATAAAATCCACATTAGATTATGTCTTTTCTCGAAGAGTCCCTATTTAGTGAAGAGATCTTTGGTGTGATTTGTTCTGCTAGACCTTTAACAATGATCTGGTGGTCGATCATTTACTTTTTTGGCATGAAACACTTAGTTTCCTTTTTTGGCATGAAACACTTAGTTTCCTTTTTTGGCATGAAACACTTAGTTTTGTACAGTTCCAAGATGTTTGAACGAAGGCATTATTAAGCGGATCCACATGAAAGAAAATAAGAAAAGATTTGGAAATTGGCAGCCTATCAGCATGCTCTATATGCAGTATAAGGTACTTTCCAAGCTCTTACCAACTACATTGCAAGCCACCTCTACGTCTAGATAAATGAGGATAAGAAGTTATTCATAAAAGACATGGTTATCCTCAAAGCCACAACTCATGTCTGGGAGGGAATTCAATATGGAAATTCATCTTTACAAAACATTATGTTCCTAAAAATTAACTTGATATAGTGCATGAAAGGCTCGAGTGGAGTTCTATCATACAATCCCTCAAGTACCTCTGATTTGGTAGCAAGCTTATCAAAATAGTTTCCATGCTGCTCGAGAGTGCCTCTATTTGGATTAACATTAATAGAAAACTCTCCCAGATCTCTATCTTAAGGTTTCTTTTAGGAAACATTGTTTACTACCCTCACCATGTTTTGCAACTATGGTTGATGGGATCATGTTTTGGTTGATAATCGAGTGAAATTAGGACATATTTGTGATCTTTCTCTTCCATAGACATAGAATCCAATAGTATTGAGACTCTTCACTGATAACACGGATGGCTTCCTTCATAATGATAGTGACTATGTCTCCTAGTTCTTGCATTGCTTCAACATTTTTTGTTAGACCTCTAGATCGAGAATGACTGATCTCCTGTTATTTTTTCCTTGTATGGAAGGTTTAACTTTTTGTTCCGTGGTGGATTTAGGAAAGAATGCACTCTAAATCATTGTTTATTAGTAACCGCATTGCTATGGAAGCAATAGAGATTCTCTTTCCCTTTTTTGAATCAAACCCCTACTTATGAGTCTTTTAAAATATAAATGTTTTAAGATGCAAGATGAGTTAAAAAAAATTTAACCAGTGATGTTTTTTGACCATGCCCGACTCTAGAGAAATCAAAGTCTAGCTTCATAAAGAGTAATCTATGTGTGGGTTGTTTTTGTTGAATCTCAATTCGTAATAAACAATATCCTTCTTGTTATGGCCTTCTAAGGCTCTAAGTTGGCACATGGTAGGCCTTATGGTCTTCCATGTGCTTTTTGAAGAGTTCTTGGAGTTCAAGCCTAATAAATCTAAACTCTCAAGTATCCTCTTCGGATTGACCTTCCTAATTCTTCCTTCCTCATTTATAATTTTATATGGATCTCATTGGACATCCATTGGTAGCCAATGAGGATCTGTGGGGACCTAGGTACAAGGGCTCCTCCTACTCTTTTAATGTGAGCTGACATCCCTAGATTATGAGAAGGATAATATCAACAAGGAGCCCCCTTCCTCAATCATCATCCATATTTGTAAAGAAAACCTCTTGGAACAAGACATTGTTTTCAGTATTTTATGGAAGCATGATTTCTTAGTGGCGTAAAAAACGTTATAGAATTAGAAAACATAACAAAAAAGACTTATAACCATTTTGTGCCCCTCATGAGAGCCCACTTGAATTAAATCTTACTACCCTCCAGAAAAGAAATTGTATGATGTCTAAATGTTGGGGATTTCTTAAAGTTGGAAAATTATTTCCCTTAGAAGAAAAAGAGTTTTTTTGATGGACCATTCTTTAGGAGGGTTGTCAAAGTTCAAGGCACACCTCTCTTTTAAGACCTTCCCAAGGGCCTCATTTCTTATTACAGTCCAAAATGCTGAACAAAAACCGATTGCTTCACCTAGTACTGCCTGCTTCAAGTTGACTTGTCATTAGAGCAACATGATTCTGGCAAGGTCATGCCAAACCCACACTTACTTGGGGCATGCAAAGAAGAGGTGTCCCAATTCTTCCTTGCCATGTATGCAACATTACACCAAGGATAAGCACCGCAAATTTTGTTAGCTTTTACATTGCTTCAAATGCCCTGGTTTTAGGATTTGCCACATAAGAACCACCTTTTCTATGTGGGTGAGTGGACCCTAAAGGGATTGGAACTTAAAATCCCACCACAAACCCGACCAATTCAGACACCACCTCCTATTGCGTATGATATTAATGTTCAAAATATTCTTGAATCTTAGAATATTATCAAGAATGTTGTTGTTGTGCCATCTTAGACAATCAAGGAATGGGCTGTCATGCTCAATAAGAAGGAAAGTCTTTTAGCAATCCCAAGCATTGAATCTACTCCACAATAGGCACCAATCTTCATAGTCCATTGTCCTAGCCAAGATAGTGTCCTCAAATCTAATCCATTGGCTTGTGTGTCGATTCCAAAGGTTCTTTCATGAAAGGAACCCTTTGTTCCACGCCACCTTACTTTTTAGAGGTTCCATGAATCAACCCCTCTGATGCCTCTCATTAGGAACGAGATCTAATCAATTTGTCTAATATTGGCTGCCCGTTTCCACTCTTCATTGCTATTGATTCTGCACAAGATGCAGCAAAATATTCAAAAGAATTTGTAGGTAGATAAGGTAGAAATTTTGCAAAAGGGTTCTCTGGATTGAGTGTGAAGTTGGCCAACTTTGATTACCTCCCCACTCCAAAGAATAGTCTCTTGGGAAGTCCGCTAATTGTCTATATGCAAAGATTTAGATTGCACAAGATCTTCCCACCTCAAACATCACAACGTATTTGTTGTAAAACTAACAAGTTGAAAAGCAAGTGGATTTCTCATGAAGGAGATGAAAAGGTGATCAAGCTCATTTGTATCTCTCTCTTATCTTCTTGTATCCCTTTAATTCTTATTAATCTAGATCGCTTTTGTGGAGAAAAAAGATAATTTGAAACAAAATCCTTATTATGGTGTCTTTGCATTTTTTTTCCTTATTAGGAGAGGGGCAAGGGAAAAGAAGAACTATATTTGTACCTATGATTTGATTCCTCTCTTTGATGTTTTCACATATATGAATGGTGTCTTGTTGCATATAATTTCTTTTGAGCAAACAAGGAAAAAGAAATTAAGATAGATGCGCTTTATACAATAATAACAAAAAATCTATAATAGAGAAAACACCATGATAAACCTGGTGGGAATATACGTCAAAATCTCTCTCTCCACCTGTTGTAATTATGGTATTAATGATGGGCATTGTCCTCTATGCCGTGTGCTTAGAGAGCTTCCAACATATTTTCATAGATTAT